>JAQFZH010000620.1:0-29484 GCA_034695485.1 Entomobrya nivalis | reverse complement strand
AGGCTGGGGCAATCTGGGAAAATGCTATAAAGGCTGGGCAATTTGGGAAAATGCTATAAAAGGCTGGGGCAATCTGGAAAAATGCTATAAAAGGCTGGGGCAATCTGGAAAAATGCTATAAAAGGCTGGGGCAATCTGGGAAAATGCTATAAAAGGCTGGGGCAATCTGGAAAAATGCTATAAAAGGCTGGGGCAATCTGGAAAAATGCTATAAAAGGCTGGGGGCAATTTAGGAAAATGCTATAAAAGGCTGGGGCAACTTGAGGAAATGTTTTAAAAGGCTGGGGTAACCGTTTTAAGCTGCTCGCGTAGCGTGCTGGCCGATTCTAGTTTTTCATAACGCGTGCGGTACAGCTTTGTGAAGTCATCCCATCTAACGTACTTTAAAAACCAAGAGATGGTTTTGCATATTTTAAACGGGGTATTAGTTCCTAAATTTTCGAGTTTTCGGGAATATCGTCCCACACTGTTAATTTGTTTTTATATTGAAAGATAAACTAGGTATTTAGTTTCAATGTTTTTAATTGTGATATGTTGATAGTTGGTAAAATGAACTTTTTACAAAAATTCTATATTTTTTGCACGTCGAAAACATTTTTAAAAGACAAGATTTTGTGAACGCCAGATTAATGGTTTGCACAAGCTACATACAGTGTGACTTTTGAAAATTTAATAGTAAATCTTGGAATACAACTACAACGATGGATATTTTGATTAATTTTCATATACAGGTGTAGTATTATGCTTTGAAGATGCTGAGTGTTTCAAGTATCAAATACAACATCATTAGATTCAACTATCCGCATCTAGCTGCTGCAATTGGAGAGAATAGCTTTGAAAACTTTGGGGTTCCGTTGCGTTTTTCTGGTTCATTGATAGATGGTAGGGCTTGTGGCATAACAAAAATTGAAAGCAATATCTGACAGCTTGGATCTGAACGTAGCCCACAATGAAGTTCAATCCAATAAGGTAAACTGTTACAAGAAGACCTTTAATTCTGTAATTTAAATACATACTACTAACATTTAATAGAGTTAATTGCTTAACATTGCTTGCATTTTCTAGAAAGTTACCCAATCCACCGTAATAAAATCAGGTCATAACAATTCTTCACAAAAATTTAACCTTTAAAAGTAATTTACCAAGTTAAATAACGCTGATTTCCCTTTCCTCTTCCTCCGTTTTTTATTTCATTTGTCATCGGCTAATTTTGCACACAATTTTAACGATTAGTGAACATTAAAGCTAATATTTTTTCCCCCTTATTATTACCACCAACCAATCTACAATCCCATCATTATTATCGTTCTTCCTTTAACTTTACTATAACTTTTTATTCTCTATTCTATTCATTTTCTTTCTACTATGCTTAACTTAACCCTCACATCGAAACTGCACATAAGAGACTTTTACTTCATCCAACATTCCATTATACCTACCAAATTGTGAACGCAGTAGCATTATTATTAGCAAACACAAGTGGTAGACAAATGGGCAGTAATAAAATGCAATGACCAAGCTATCATCATCAAAATACATGCCTACCTAATTCTCAAAAAAAAAAAACTTTCATTCTTCTCTAAACTCTTCTTCTTTTCCTTTTTATATTATATTATTATCACCCTATTACCCCTCCGTTTTGACAGTAAATTGTACAGTAATAAAAGTAATAATATGGCACACAAAAAACTCACAATCAGCTTTAACAAGCTCCGTGATAGCCACATTATTAGGTCTATAACTTTACTGAATAGCTTCCTCTTCCTAAAAAAACTCGCTAACTTGCTTTATCTTATAATTCCCTTCTTCTTCGTTCTTCTTCTCTACAAAATAAACTTTTGCCTTGTGACTGTGAACTGTGTGTAAAGTTTTGTGGTTAGTTTAGCCGGAATTTCATTGTCTATTATAATCCTTTACTTCTATCATCACTACTGCACTACCAAAAAACTACTGCTTTTCTCTTTCCTTGAACAAACCCCATTAACTTTTTGTGTCATGTCGGTTTTCACAAAAAGCGTACTTTGGGAATACTTAACATTTTATGTACACAGTGGTAGTGGTGACGGTGGAAAATATTATGTGATTATACATTATTTTATCCTCTGCTTTTTTGAATATATGACCATACATTATAGTTTTTTATGCACCACCATCACCATCGTCAACGAGGCAGAGAGAGAGATTCCTTTTATCTTGTCTCTTTTACTTTTTTTATTTGATTTCCTTCTCTTTTCTCATCATCAGGATTCATGGGCTGTGTGACTGTGTGGCGCTTACTCCCTGGTCTTTTACGTTTTAAATGTCTTCCATATTAAAGCTACTTTTGGAAAGTAATAGACGTGTTAGTAGAATAAAAGATAAAGGAAAAGGGAGGAGGTTGACTTGAGTTGACAAACGTGAAATGTGGATATATACAAGAAAGAGTAGAGAGAGAGATGTATATACCGCTTTTTAGTCCGGTCCGGAACAGGAAGGATTTTATGGGAATTGAGCAAAATTATATTGCGCAGCAAAGACAAATAAGCTAGTCCATTTACTGCGCTTCTTCTCTAAATGTTGACTGAGTGAGGATGACTGGTTAAAAGTATAATAGAGCTGCTATTATCACTTCCGGGCGAACGGTACTTAATATTATATATTTAAAACATATATACATATAGGTAGGTATATAAACTTTGCAAGAGATTCTCATTTAATTACAACTGCTCTCATTCTAAAAACAAAACATACCGGCTTAAAAATTTCCACAGGTTTTCTGTAACATCGGCCAAAAAACTAGTTGTCAGTCAGTCAGTCATCTTGGTTTATAAACTGTAACGTCAAAGCAATCAAAGGAAAAGGAAATGCGCTCAAGTTTAATTTGTTTTTTTGCTTTTTTTCTCTCTTTCAAAGAAAATGTAAAGAAGGTGGAGTTATGTGATGGCTAATAAACAAAGTTAATAAGCTAATTTTTTGAAAGACTCAACCTCACACCTTGAAAACACATTATTTCTTTGAAAAGTCTGAAAAAACACACTTGAATTCCATAAGTTCAGATCAGAATACCCCACTTGTGCTTTATCATATACCTTCCATGTCAATAAGTGGCTTGGCTTTACCTACCTCATTGTCTACTTGTCAGTTACTCAATTTTCACGTTTCACAAGCCTCCCATTTTTCTAAAAATCCCAATAGGCGACATAAAAGCTATATATATATTTTGTGTTATATGTTATATTATTAACATATCAGTCATATTTACTCCTTAGCTCCAGCAGTTTCTAATCATATTATGCACACTTTAAAATTGTAACGGCACACTAAACAAATTTTTATTTTTAAAGTGGCCCAAGTGACAGGTATGCATATAGCATGTACAGTAAAAGAGCGAGAGAAAAAATGAAAAAGTGTGTCTTGTCAGTCAATCAGTCAGTCACATGATGAAATGAGCAGAAGGGCAATAGTAATGCAAGGAAAAGAACAAAACGAAACTGGAAAATAATCTACAAAGCCAAGCCTACTTTCTGTTACTTTTAGAAAGAAAAATGTTATTTTTTGAGAGATTTTTTTTCTTACAAAAAAACGAACAGCTCCTCTTTTTACAGTAAGGGTGGTGATGAACGCTCATCTTCTTTGAAACTCAAAAATAAGCTTTGCGTGTGTTTAACAATATTTCTTGTCTTGTTGCATGTGTCATACAACTTTCTTGAATGTTTGTTATTATATAAATGTACTTACTATCGTGAACGTGCATGCTTACTGTTTGTATTTGTAGTGCCTTGCGTTATTGCGTGTGTGTGTGTGTATCTTTTTTTAACATGAAAGGTTGAGTATGTAACATGATGTAAGCATTTTTTACATTTGCTAACAAGCTTAACACTGACTTCAGTTTTAATTTTAACCACAAAAACTATCTAAGAAGATAGGTATGACAAAACATGTATGAATTGTTGGACAAGATAATGTAACAATGAAGACTCACTGAGTTTACCTGTTTCAATACAGATGAATATCGTTATCAAACGTAAATACAAAGCTATATGAAGCTCTTCTTTTGATGCAATAAGGGATCATCGTCATCATCACCATGAACATGATGAAAGTTGCCTATTATCTGATATGTGATGATCGGCTAGGTCTTTTTTTGTAGTAAGCTTGTTACTAATTCACACTGACATTACGAAATGAATTTTTCTTTGTAATCCAACAAGAGTTTCACTGTTTGTTGTTGTCGTAGTCCAATGGTCCTGGTTCTACCTTTGCAGGTTCGGTTCAGTAGTCTTATGTAAGCTTGTATGAAAAAAAAGAAACAAAAACTTTTTTTCTTTCTCAAAGTTAACAAGATTTGAAAGAGATTCGTCTTCTCTGGTAAAGAAAAGGTAAAAACCTGGATTGCACAAAAGCATGACAAAAAACAACAACAATACTAAAGCATTGCATGATCATTCATGAGACGACATGGACAAGACACGAGATGGGATGTGATAACTGTCAATCTGTCCAATTTTTGAATCAACCAAGATTTGTCACCGTCATCTTCAATTTCAGGGAAATTTTTCATTTTTTTCTCAATTTCCTCTAAATGCTCTTCTAAACTGACTTTTAAGAGAGTACTTATAAATAAATAAATAAAAAGTTAAAATAACCAAAATTACTGCGTACAACGTGAGTGATGTATTTTTAAAAGGGAAAATTTTTAATGGGGATTTTGTAATTTGTGACATGCTTGAATACTAGGTGATCGACATTTCCTCCGGATAGACAAGGGAGCTTGGTATGCTGCTGCTACTGATCATCATCTCAAATGAATGAGGTAGGTAAAAACTTGTAGGCAGGCAATATGTACGCACTATTAATTTTATCATCATCATCACCACCACCGTCGTCGTCGTCGTTAAAAATGAATACCAGGGCCAGAAATAAGAAAATGTGAAATGATGACGATGATGTTCAATATGCTTATTTCCAGTAACAATTTGGGTGTTCTCCATATTTTTTAAAAGAAAGTCTTCGGTTTCAAATTACATTTTTATTTTGAAAGCAAAGTGTTATTCTTGTCTGTGGAAAACAAGGAACTTTCGGCTTTAATTTTAATTTCGAATGGATGATGATAGGGTGGGGATACGGATAGGGATCATGATGATTCTTACCGCTTATTGTTTTACAAAAGAAAAAACGTATCAGCTTTCGTCATTTAAATTTTTCCCTGCAACACTTTGAATTAAATTACGGTTAGCAGCCTTTTGTTCAGTTTAGCTTAGCAGTATGATCATGAAAATCAAGAGAGATGAAAATCATACAAAGTATAACTGTAAAGCAAATTTTCCCCTTTTTTAGGAGAAAAATGAGGAAAGGTTATGGTTATGCATGTCTGCATCATCATCATAACCATGAAGGCATTTATAGTGCAACGCCCAACGGAATTAGAAGAACAGTTAAGATAATGCGATGAAAAAAATTTAATTCATTTGTTCACGAGTATGATGAGCATGCTCTTTTATGACGACGACAGCTTAGGGGCGGGATAGCATTTGAATAGTACATATTATTCCGTTTTCTTTATTTTTTGCTTGTAAAATACACAATGAGCAATAAAACAAGTACAATCAAACCACGAAATACAACAATGCAGAAAAAAACAATATGTAGTAGAAAAATAGAAAATTCGTTTCACTGAAAGCATATGTCGCTTTCTAAAAAGTCATTTTGAAAATTAAAGATAATTTTTACACAAAAAATGCACTTTAAAAAAGTGTGAGTATTAAGTCTGTGATTAATAACTGGATTTACAGATGGCATGACTTTTTTGTCTAACGGGATAGTTTGTAATATTTTAGTTCATAGCCAATTCGAACCAGCAATATAATTGGGATAAGTTTGTAATAAATAATTTTTAATGCATTGCGTTTTTTTATTAGATGCCTCCCTGCAAGATGTGCGGTGTGATAATTACGAGGTTCATGTTAACATTCTTAAGATTCGGTGTGGTATTCAGTGATCGGGTTGGGATTTGGGATTATCATAATACTCAGACAACTGTAAAATCATTTTTATCCTTTTTGTTAATTTTTTTCGTGTTTATGATTCCTCAAGAAAAATATTATTACAGATCAAAGTCTTCTATTCAATCAAATCATTGAGCATGATTAAGTCAGGCGCATGGATGAGCTGCTGACAAAATAACATCTATTGTTTGGTATTGTGAAGTGCAACTGACGTTTCGTCTTAAGTCTCCCACACACGCAAGCAAAACTGTACATATATGAAATTGAGCCCTCAAGAAGACCCACCTGGCCAATGGAGGTGGTCGAAGAATGGATTACTCGTGTTTTGTTGTTACATTCATTTCGTGTAAGCATGCCATGTCGATACCGAAGGCCATATAATACGTGCATTCTTTTCTATTTAGTGAATTGATTCAATGATTGCTTTACCATTCATTTTTAGGATGATCAGATCAAAGATATTATTCACCTATCTTGGTTTTATTGTTGCATTCATAAAAACATAATAGAGAGCAGTATGCTTCGGCATTATACAGAAAGCAGATTTCAGATGTAGTGCATTCTTGAAGAAAAAACTTGACACGGGATATTTTTTTGTATTCCTAAAGGCGACTTTAGATTGGTTTATGATGTGGTGTGCGATAACACTGGAATTGTTGCTTGCATTCCCAGTTTTTATTGTTAAAATAAGGATCATGCAATGCATTTAAATTAACTGACCTGTACGCATATTTTTTGTTAGATTTTTGTTGTTGTGAATTACACAAAGCAAATGAACAAGATACGATTCCAAAAGAGTAAAACATTTTCCAAGAATCAGATTTCCAAATCACTGGACAATAAATATATGCATGTGCTCGGTTTTCAATGCACAATGTACTTATTGATTGTTAGCAATACGACGATCTTGAAAGAATAAAGCAAAGTCAAGTGCGATTTTGTGAAGTGAATATTGTTAAGAAGCAAGCTTTTGACATGACATTTCATAAACAAGCCTGCCGTATTGAACTTCGTATAACGCTTGTTTGACTGCTTACATAGCGCACATCTGTACTGAATAATCCAGTTATATGTAATTACCAGAAAACGCGTCAACTAAATTGTAATAGAAGTAACTTTATTACGTTGTACAAATTGCAGGTAAAACAAGCGTTTTGGCAAATTCTACAATAATATTAAAGCCCAACCCTTTACCCAATAGCTTCCTCTATGCTTTTTTTTGTCTTTTCTTTTAATGTTCCCAACAAACTTAAAGCAAATCCCAATGCAGTAGTTTTAACTATTAGTCTGTTATCAAAGGAAAAGTACCATCAATTTTGCGGTTTATGTAAGCGGAATTACATTGTCTTTCTCGGTATTTCCCTTGCTTTATGGAGTTCCCGGGCATAAGTAGACGTTTTCAAGTTTAGTAGAGAAAGAAATGTGTCCATCCGTCCGTTGACACGATATCTCAAAAACGACTACATGAATAGCTAGTACTAGATAATAATGCAATCTCAACGATCCTCTGCAATTTAAATGGATTTTATTACTTTTTTCATAAAATCAACGCTATTTGTCACATTTTAATGCCTTGATAAATAAAAGTACAATATTTGGAATATTTATACAAACTAGATATTCTACCAGCAATACCTACTCTATCACACAATTCGCGCATAGTACTACTAAATATGCACTGAAACTTTGTTTTATGCGGTTTACTTCGGGTAATATTGCATTTTACTATTTCCATTGGCTCACTGATTGTGAGAAATAAAAGCATTCATTTGGGAAATGATGTAATATAAGTCATTATCTCTATTTATATTCTCAGTTTTGTACACTTTTGTTTTATGAATCTCAAAGTATATATGCCATGCGTAAGCAGTTAACACACAAAAGTAGTTTTAGCCAGCAATATTGCACAGCAAAAAGGGTTCCGTTTAAAGCACAATATAAATATGCATGTATACACGTTTGTTATATCATATTATCATCATTCATGATCATTCTCATCCTTGTCACGATTCAGGGCCAGCAATTTAACTACTACCGAACTACACAACCATTTCACCATCATCGCATCGCCATGATCTTCATCATCATCATCATCACTATACTACCACCACCACTGCTTTTCGTCCGGAACAGGAAGGCTTTTATGGGAATTGAGCAAATTATATTGCGCAGCAGTGAAGATGAAGGGTAAATACGCCAATCCATTTGCGATGATGATGTCTGGTTTTCAGAAGCTTTTCCCATCCCATCAACATCATCATCCTCGCCATTGTCTATCTTGATATTATTGAACATGGATGTAAAGGATGATACTGCAAACGAACACACACCACAAGCAAAACTTTTGGTTTTTACGACGGGTCATCATCATCGCTTCACAAAATACCCAGTGCAGAATATAATGTTTACTTTTACATGGTATTTTGCAGTCGGCACACACAACCAAGCAGTTAAAGACAATAAAAGGAAGTTTTTGATAGAACTCCTATTAAATCCTATTATCCCTACTTGTAGTCCAAAACGAATTGATACTGGGTCTGCTGGTGTGGTGGTTTATGATGCAAACACATCTCTAGCTCTTTATACAACTGTCAATCTAACTCTCTAAGCAATTTACCCTTTTAAAACCGAAAATTGTTCGGTGGGTCGTTCTTGTTTTTTTTTTTTTCAAAAAAAGAAGCTCATGGGAAATGAACACGAGACAAAAATGGGTAATACTGCATCTGCTTGTGCACATGTACTCTACTCTGACTGTCATATCAAATTATTAACTTGATTTTCCACTAAAAATAAACGTTGTCTATTTATTAGATTGAGTGCATAATATTGCTTTTGAATTGGATGGGCGGAGAAAAAATAAAAATGTACCGTGAACATATGGAAGCTTATTTAAGCTTAAAAACCACCGTAATAATCTGTATTCAGGACACAAAAAAACGTAATAAGTTATCTAATAAAATCACGTCCATGCTGAATTGAACCACTTGGGATTTTGATTTGGGTCGGTCGGTTGGTCCTCCTGTCCACGTCCTCACAGTTTTGTTTAATTGTATTACAATCAGAGAGAGTTGCATTTTCCCTGCTTTATTGCCTATTTTTTCTCGGTATTGCATTGCAATCATTTTCATTTCACTTCTACTGCCCATGCCCATTTAACAACAATTTCCCCCTTGTACTACTGATGATTTGATCCCTTTTTGGGTGACAATAAGTGTCCAAGTACTGTGCAATGGGTGCCATTTAATAAAACCAACGACTCAAATAATGTAAAAGATACATATAGACATTTTCATCTTTTCTCTCTGTGATGCAATATGTTCAACAAGAGGCTATGCTTTTGCTCTTTTGTCACGACTTTTAAATGTACTATTTTATTTTAAATGGGATGTTATTGTTGTTTTATTGTTGGTACTTTATAAAGAGAGAAAGAAACGGGTCGGTCGGGTAATTCACTTCCACCACCATGGAATTATCAAGCGAGAGACATATAAATTAGCTCAGTTTATTATTTAAAGGCAGAGCAGTGTATTATTCTAACGAGTCACGGAGTCACAGAAGAAGAGTGCTGCTGTTTGGCCGTGTTAAATGGCTCGAGACGAGCATAAAGTTCCATTTGCACTCATTCATGATTTTCTCCCTCTACACATTAACATGAAAAGAATGAGAACACATTATCATGCGACATTTTCACGATGATTCACATTCACAACTCAATTATTAGCTTGCATAAAAAAAAGTTGTTACGTATGTCGTATAATCGTATAATGGACTGCTATTTATAAATATCTCTGTAAACTTTACTAAAAGGAGAATATAAGCATGCGAAAGAAAAATGGATAAAAGTTTGTTTACATATTATTCTTGCAGTTGTTTAAAAAATTCTGGTTTGATCATCATGAGTTCTTAGAAATAAAGAGAAATTTTGAATGAAAGATTTTTTTTGCTATTTCTACTACAATAACTCTACATGAAATAACTACAGAAAAACAGAGTTTTTCACGAGAATTTTTCACGTGATTGAATCTCTGTTAAAAAGAAACTAGTAGATTTTCAGTTAATTTTCATCATTCCACTATTTCAATGTTATTCACAATGAATGATAACAGTCAGAACTCACTACTCACCTTTTACAAGTCATTTCACAGAGGGGAGGCTACCCAAATGGCCGTATTATTTACAGAAAAAAGATACACAACCATGTTATTATGAAATTTACCTTTTTTTCTTTTTTGTGCCAGCATTTGTGCAAATGCATGAAAGAGAAATGTAATACATTCATCGGGAAACGAAGTTGTCATTATGCTGAGCTTTGTTATACTTTGTGAGGAAAAAGAAAAAAAGTAGACAATAAAATCACAATGACACACTTAATGTACCTCCATTGTTTGACATCATCAAAAGTGAACTTTTCTGAATTGCAGAGAGGCGAAATAATGCACAAAAACTTACAAGTGTCGAGCCTTCGTGATCTTTTTCTCTGGAAAATGTACACAGTGCATATCCAGGTGATTTTGCAGTTGCAGATGCTTCTTAATTTCATTATGGGTTATGGTAGATTTTCTACAAATCTATATTGCCTGAAAAGAAGATTTTTGGCTCGAGCTGAAATTTCACAGAAATTTTCATTTACAAAATAGAAGTACCAAAAAATTGTAACACCCTTTGGACCTTCGCTCGGTGATCCTTAAAATGTTTTTATTATTGGTATACTGTAACTTTGTATGAAAAAAAAATCGATTAATCATTCTCTATTATTGTCTCATTGTTCCCTGTTAATTCCAAGCCATTCACACAAATCAGCGCAGTATATTACGCATACCATGCATAAATATATATTCTGAATGCTACCGAAAATAGTATGATCATGATGATTATCTTGTGATCATTATGCTCTTTGACTGGACTCAATGAACCGCAGCAACTTCATTGAGTTAACTTGTGAGAAGAGAACAAAAGATACACACCACTCACAACGGAGAACATTTTCAATGAAAATGATGAAGTGAAGATTTTGTCTCTGGAAAAATAGGCAATGATGAAGTCACTTTATGTCCATTATTATACTTTTTCTTTTCTGTTTTTATCAACTCGACGAAGCTATAAGCAAATCTACTGTGAATTGAATGAAGAAAAGGTATACACTCTTGTAATTCAGCCAACAACAAAATATGAAGTTAAAATTTAACATGCGCATAACTATTATATTGTTAGGGTTGAACAATCACACACACCATGTGATCCAACGCAAATGCAATAACAATAAATTGAATGATATCTTGGCATTGGTATCAGCAAAATGGCTTTTGACTTTTGGTGATTTACGCTGTAATGATCTTGCACAAAAGAAAGTTGTAAAAGGAAAAGGGTCCTTTTTGCAATCAATCATTTCAATGGCCTATCTCTCTGTGATTTGTGCGCTATTTGTTATGAGGTACTTTTTACCAACAATGAAATCTTGAAAAAAGTAACAATTTTTCTGGCTTACTGCTTCTCATATGTTTTATTGTAGAGGAATTCGTCACCGAAATTTGTACCATGAAAACCATATCATGTGAATTTCCTTTGCAATAATCATTTTCAAAAAATAGCTATTATTATACCTATAAAGGATTTACATATCATATCATGTCATAAAAACTGAGTAGACACATTATACCATACACGATACACCCTCTCAAAAGAATTGTCCATGTGGAAATTGGGAAATAAAATGTAAAACTACACAGCTATAAAATCAGCAATAACGCACCATTAAAATGGCAGTTTGCTTTTTTGGTGGAGAATGTTTCGAATTTCCCAAAAAATTTGAAAATTGTGAAGTGAGACGTTATGCAATAAAAATAGTTCTTCAAAATGGGTTTTTTGATATCGAGGGAAAGTACAAAGAGCAAAAAAGTTGTGTGATAAAAGTACTACTATTATTCTGGGACATGCAAAGTGGATTTATTTGGAGCATGAATGCAAGCACAATATAAACTAATACCTATGATAACAAGAAGAAAAAAGTGTCATTTGAGCGATAAAAAAGCAAATAAAAATATGACTATATCATATCATGATCATGATCTCATGTAATCTTATAACATCCTTGTAGTTATCTGAGGTTGCCCTATTATTTTGGAGTATAAAGTTGGGTTTTCTCAAAGAAACGGTAGACTTTTACTTTATAAAGCGTAATAGGTCCGTAGTTGATACTTGTCACTCTATTAGCCAACAACAAAGTTGGAAAAAAAAAAGTTTGAGTTGAGTATGATGATGAATCAAATGGAGCATTGGAGACATGCTCCATTGCAAAGAGAGCATTACTTACTACATTTATTATCCGCTCAGTTGGAGAAATCACCATCATTTAAAGATATTTGTTCCCTTTCTTCTACTGTTCTTCCAATGGCATAAATATGTACATATGTATGTGTGTGCTTATTTGGTACAGTGATGGTAGTAGAACTTCCGTTAGTTGGAAGAAACACAGAACACAGGGAAACATGAGAAAAAGTAAATGTAGAAACAAGGCAAGTAAAGAAATCGATATACTTTTTTTGTGTAAAAATGTTTGGATCGCTTTAAAGAAAACTAGTATCAAAGATGCTGAAGCATATAATAATCTTGCATTTTTCTAGAGCATTTCAAATATTTCATGGAATCCCTTGAGCCAGTTTTTTTCTATTTTACTTAGTAAATTACTAAAAAATGCTGAAAAAATCTTGCCACATTTCCAAGAAAGTTAGTATATTTATTTTTGTAATAAGTAAAAATTCTAGAAAATTCGGACGTAAAAATACAGAGACACTTATTTCCGTTTTGTTTATAAAAAATGTACATGCAAATGAATAATGATGATGATATGAGTTACAAAACGAGAGGAAAATCTAGACGATATATTTTATCATAATAAACGTTAAGTAAACAATTTCTTTTTTATCAAACTGCATCGTAATAAAATTAAGTAATAATATGAAATGAAGTAGCAGTTTGGATATAATACAATGGATATGAAATCAGAGTAAAAAATGGGTGGGGCTGTAGGCTGATGGAATCAGCCATGATGATTCTCATGATGAAGCCATTATCCAAGATTTTTCTCCGACAAAATGTCTAAATCGATTAAGGATGATCACGATAATGATGTTATAAATGGCTACATGACTGCTTCTCCTTTTCTTGATACTACTGCATGAAAAGCGGTGGTAGCTAGAAAAGTATAGCAAAAGCTTATCTGGCAGCATGGTAATAATATAATATTGTATAGTAATAGAGCATAGATGAGGAAAGGAAACCGGAAGGAAGGAAGTCGAGAGAGCCAGGAAATGGCAATTTGGCAAGATCCAAATTCCCTTTTATCTAGTCATTTTGTCATCCGACAAACGATGATCACTTTCTACCAGCAGCAGTGTGCACTGTGCACAAAAATAAGAAGTAACTGCTGAAATAGCTTGTTGGGTTGTGAGTTAGCAGTCAGTAGTCTGTATGCTTTCTCTACTGCTATTCGATAGAATAACCTTTTAAACACCGGCACGTAAAAAGAGAGAGAAATATTCACTTAAACCACCGTTTTTCTCATATTATTGCCTTTTTTCTTGTGTTTTGTGATGTTATTTCGAAGAAAGAGTTACTGCGTGTGTGTGTCGTTCGTTGTCGAAATAGTTGAAAGGAAGCTCATAGAAAAATCTCAAAGCAGCAATTTTTCATCCACCCTTCATTTCCCAATTATAATGTAATGATAATCTTCACAGTTGATTTCCTCCTGCACTTCATAACACAAACTTTGACAGCAGAAGGCAAATGACCGAATTTGTGCTCCACGCGACACGGTTCATTCATATATGATACGATATGCTAGGCAGCTGGTATTGGTATATGGGTTGGGGTAATAAAGTATGCATGTTCTCTAACACTCAAAAATCAACCTAGAAGACAGGCACGCCAAAAAGGCTGTTTTTCATTTTTTTGTAAAAAACGAGTAGTTTTTCGTGGGTTTAGCTCTACGTTCGTGTCTTTAATGACAACTTTGGTTGCCAGATTTTTTAAAACAGTTAAATGGAAAACCGTTAGTTAATATTTTTTGGGATTAGTAAAATGCATATGTACATATCTATGTATGAATATGAATATTCCCAGGTGACCTCAGGCTCAATTTAAGCATTTCCTAAAACGTGTAAACATCTACACTCGATATTTGACAAATGCTGATGCTTGGTTCGTGCATTGTGTTGGTTATGTTATGTTTATGCAATGTTTTATTGTGAAATACAAAAGTTTAAATGTTTTTTTTAGCTCGTGCAAGCTAAAAAAAATTCCCGTTATAAGTAATAAGGGGAGGATATTACAGATCCTCTGTAAGTACTTTTTTAAATGCGATAAGTATTAATTTTTGGCGCATTCCAAAATATAAATACATACAGACATGTTATTCAAAAGTTTGAAGCTTCATTATATATTTTATGAAGACAGGAAAAGCGTAGTCACCCTAATTAGACATGACTTACTCGGTGAAAAGTGAACTTGAATTGTAAACATGTGTACCGACTGAAGTATGTGTGTATTGTGCATGTGTACATTTCAATTTGCTGCATATAGTATCTGATCTGATGTCTGATGATTGCGTAATGTAGTGTGAATTCAAGTGAATTTTGCAAGCATAAAACCAAGATTTGAGTAAAGATAAAATTGCATGACCATTCATGTGCGAACAAGCAAGTATAATAAATTTACATGATGAGTATTGTAGATGATAAAGGATAATGATGCAATAATTTGCAAAAAATGTAAGTTAATGACTATACCGGAAGCGGATGACAGATGAGTAAGCTTAGCTGATCATGCAAGGTTTTTCAATATAACGGAGGTTTAAAACGAAAATTGCAATACCTTTTTATTTCCTTACTTTCGTCGATTTAGTTTCAAGCATAACTCATGACGCTGGAATTTTATGGAAAAATTCCAATGCCAAAACTATACAAGCGTTATTTCGTTTAGGCAAGCATTCATGTTTACTGTGTTGAATTCGAATGTATTTTTAACTTTTTTTTTAAATACATGCTTACAAATAATATATGCATAGCCTGGCCTTAGCCCATTTAAAAATGATACCACACCACACATTTTTGTAATTGCTGTAAAATGTGACAGCAAGATTTATTAACACCATTTTTCATAATTACTAAAAACGAAGTGTTTGAGTGGAGTGTTTTAGCTAATTTGAAAATTGCGAGAGGTGTAGGAAGTAACTTGTAATTAGATTAAGGCTGAATTGGAGAACATATTAGAGTTGAATAAGTGTTTGGCTGAGCAGGTATTTTAATATTCAAATGGTGAAATGTCAGTTTTTCTGTGGATACATAGACCATGATATTTATTGTTTAGATTTTTCAGTATGATAAAAATACACAAAAAAACCTCGTCTCCTGAACAAAAACGAAAGAAAGCAATACATACCAAAGTATGTACATATATTGAATATACATATATACGACTTGGCCATTACTCTTGTTCACGTCCAAGGAACAGGATATCATGGATCAGAATAAATAACCATTTAATAAGCTAATAAGCATACCAAAAGATTGAGTGCTGAGATGCTCATTTGCCATCACTTCACAGTTCTTTTTTATTTAAAAACCAGAGAAAATTAAAGTTGATTTTGACCTGCGTTCAAAACTCATTTCTCTTCTCACACCTCTCACGACTCTCTCATCTGATCATCTCGCCTCTTTCGCTAAACAATGGACGACGAGAGCTCTCCCAGTCAGCGTTTGTATAGCACCTCCATCGTCTCATTTTCCCGATGTAATTATTGTAATGATATTTGATATATTACATCGTGAATGCTGCTAACATTCAGAATAGACTTATATATTCATTCACACTATGTCTAGCTTGGTGGGTGTACATTTAAACGAATAAGGCATGAAATTTTATACCCACTCTAATTTCAAATGATCATCATCGTAAAAAATGTTTAATCAGTTTTTTAAAAATTATGCACACAGCCCCAAACATTTTAAACATCCGCATCCGTTGATGCCCTGTGTGTGTTAGTAGTGTCAGGTCAATATGATAATACCATGTTGTTAGACTTCATTTTATGATTCCAAATTATATTTGTGCTTTTATTATCCATTCTTCTCATCACACAAAATACACAATGAACAATTCCGTACAAGATAGATATAAAGTTCAATTAACTGGGAAAAGTACACGAGTAATACACATATTTCATACGAAACACACATGTGAAAAAAATATAATTTACTGTTGTTCTTTGGGCTAATGATTAGGTAGAATGATGATGGGCTGGTGAAATTAAAAATCTATTCTCCATGTCACTTTAGACTTATTCACACTTAAAAAAACATGTACATAAACAAGTCTTATTAGCACTTTACTTTTAGAAATGTTCAAAAGTGTGGAGAGTAGAGAGCCAGAGAGCCCTTTTCACAGTGAACTTCATTATCATCATCGTTCATCGTCATTCATTAACTAGCAAAGTTGGAGGAGGTGGTTTGTCTGCCGCTTGTATATGCAAGTTTAGTTTGGGTAAATTATTACCTAAAAATGTAAGTTGTTGGTTAATAGAATCGATACAAGTTGAAGGGGTAAACAATAAACAGCAATATATTTTCATTCTATCATCAGACTTGTCAAAACCTCTTATCGGAACTGTCAATCTCTGGTGTTTTATAATGAATTTAATTGCAGAAAAATTGCTTGAGTATAATAAGTTGTAAATCGTTGTTGGTACATGCATTGTACAAATAAGTATACAAGTATAACTAAGTACCGATATACATGACTATATACTATATAGATAGATAGTCAATCTTCAGCTTATAGCCATATAAATATTTGCAACTACATTGCATTGCAAGCATTTCAAATAAAATACACGCCTCCAGTTAGGAATAAAAGCATCAAAGTTTAAACTATTTAGAAGTAAAAAAATAAACATCTGAATGTACACTGGAAATTTCTGGAAATTTACCCATTCCGTTTCCAAATTGAAACGTGTGTTGAGTAGCAAAAGAAATTGCATATAAAACAAAGAGCATCAAGAAACCTTCTTCATATACTTCGTGTAAATAAATTTAACAAGAAAAAACTCGTATTTCCAACTCAAATTAAGATCTTTTCGAGCAAATAATGAAGTTCTTTTATTTGAGCCCATAAAATGTGTCTGGTGTAAAAAATTGTTTCACTTTTCTTTCCGAAACTTTTGAATAAATAGTAAAAAATAAAAATGTCACAAGGAGAAAATGAGATCATCAGCCTAACATATCACACAATCTTATGTGTACGTGCACATTTTTCTACACCAAACTTTTCTCTTTGCTGTAAAGGAAAGGAAATGATCTCTCTGGTTTGATCATCATTGCACAAAACTACTAACAAAGAAGCGCAATACAATTTGGTATTTTTATTTTGCCCTTTCTGTAAAGCTGTCTGGTATACATATAAATGTATCTTTATGATATTTGTTTGTACCCTTTATTCACAATCAAGAAATTTACAAATTCCACATATGTTTTCCTATTACTTTAACACGCTTCGTTTGCACATACCATCATCAACATCATGATAATAATAAAAATGGGACGCAATAAGGATAATAATAAAAAGTAGAATAATATACAAAAGGGATAAGCAATAATAAGTATCACCATCAACTTCTATTCTTATTTTGAAGACTTTTCCTTCATTTTGATTATTGTTTGGAGTAACGACTTTTTGCTGTATACAAAGCAGCATCAGCAAATGGATAAACATAAAAATAAGAAAAAAAGAAAGATAAGCTTTAGAACATTTTATTGCGTTAACAAATTCCATATTTGCTCCAATTTGTACTTGTTTGCAAGGCTCATTTGTTCCATTTCCCTCAAGTGCCATCCACACCAAATCGAGCATGCATGTTTCCGTATTACCATTATTGCATTGCTTATACCGATGATGATATTTGTGTACTTTTCTAGTATTTTTGTGAACATACTTCTTTTATTTCTTCTCCAGCTATAAACTTATTGCCTCTACAATTTTAGGCTATTTGAATGAAATGATTGTAATTCTTTAAAAAAAGGAATGGTTATTGGAAGGAAGTAGAGAACTTTCAGAAAAAAAAACAAATAAAGGGAATCTATAAATTTACACTCCAATACCAACATTGAACATTTTTATTTTTGGGTGTTGCTGTGTACTCAACAAATATGTTTTGCATATATCAAAGCAAAACAGAAGGAAAAGACATAGCTGTTTGGTGATCATGTTATTGCTCTTTTTTTATACCGCAGTGCAGTACCAAAAAAAGTGTAAATTGCATGAATATCTCTGTGTTGAGTACAATATACAGAAAGAGATAGTTTTGTGGGTTGAATGGTGTGAAAAGCGAGTATAAAATTGGTGCTCGTTTAGTGCTCCCTATGAAACCCTTAAAAGCAAACTGGATGATGATTGGATGTAGCGACAATATGTACCATCATCCTCATGATCATCTTATCATATCATCTCTTTTTTATATGTGAACTGTGCACACAATTTTTATGTGTTTAGCTGTTATGGAAGAGACACGTTTTGCACAAAATGCATGCCTCTTTAAAGAGAGGGAGAAAGGGAAAATTGCTTCGCGACAGTGAACAAAGTGCGATATAAAGTAAACAAATTGTGCCAACTTTGTCAACTTCCACACAGCTTCATTTCACTTTAAGTCTCCCTTGAGAGATTGAAGCCCTTCACTTTGGAAAATATATAGTACCTATGTAAATATATTGTTGGGGATATTACACAAAATTGAAGTTCAATTTTTTAGGTTGAGAAACGAAACGCTTGTTTCCGAATCTAATTGTTGGAGAGAATATGAACATGTATAAATTGACTATTGATACAAACCTGTATTTTACAGTGTATTTTTGCTATTATTTTAGAAAAATATGATGACTTCTTGAAACGAAATTTCAAGAATAAATCATTAGAAAGAAAGCGCATGAATGAACAGTTAAACATCTTGTTTGCATAAACGCCAATAATTTTTCTGAGTGGACTGTGCTGATTTCCATTCTAAGAAGGTCTTATGTTAGTTTGCTGGAAAATCGTAATGTACTGTACAGAGTAATGCCTAAATGCCAAACTCTAATTGCTAACTAAACTCATCATTTCTACAGTCCTACCTTTGTGGGTCTCGCATTTGTATTACCCATAAACCTGTTCAGTGGCTGTACCAGCAGTTCCATTTTCACCAATTACCTTTTCATAATTTCATAAAGTTCATCATTAAATCATCATCACCGCTATGTATGAAACTAATTCAGATCCATTCCCATTCTTATTATGAATACCCCATCTAATTTTGAATACAGCTTCTTCTCCCAAGCAAGTACATTTGTACAAAGTACAAATACAAAAGGTGTCAACAAATTTCAAAGCCCTGTCATTCTTTTCCAATCTTCCCTGCCAGCCTTTTACTATTTTTTTGCTTTCAGTTCATTCACCAAACCAGCTTCGAAAACAGTCACAAAACTTTTTTTTCTCTTCTCTCCACTCTACATTTCAACATTTTTATAGCGCAACTAAAAATAAAACAGAAGTCATCTATTCCCCATCAACAGTACCGCCACAGTTTTTATATCATGATTTCATGCGCTTTACACGTTTACTCCGCCGTCTTTATAAAAGGCACAATAAAAAGTACTTTTACTTTGTGAAGCTTTACACAAAAACTCTCGCTTTTCTAACTCACAAACACAAAATGTTATCCTTTGGGCCTAATACATTCTGTCATGATTCAACCGGACAGCTCATTTTGACTCTTTTCAAGGGACATGTCCCCAGTGCGTTGTACTAATGTCATGAGCCTTACTTCATCATCCTCTTTTTTGCTATTAAACTAACACATAAAGTTTACTTTCTTTTCCAACAACAATAAAATAACTTGCGCAGTATTACTCTTTGGTTTTACTACATACCAAGCATATATTTTTATTACAGTAGCAATTTATTTATGAACTGGTGGGCTCTCTATGCTGCATAATCGGTAGTAGTCATTGCTAAAATTACACAGCCCAAAAAGACGCCATTATGTCCGCTTTATAGGTCTCATTTAAAGCATAATTAGAAACCTACTTTCGTACATTACTTGGCTAAGTGAGAGCTGAACGGTGGTGGAATCCCGTATAATAAATTCAACCACACCAGCTTATCTCACTGTATCTCTCTCTCCCTTCCCAAAATGTATAAGCATTCATTAGTTTTTAATCACAAGGAAAAGAAACTACAATAGAAAATTTGGACATGGTTGCGGTTCTAGGGCACACACTCTTTTAAAATGTAACATAATATACATAATGAATACCTAATACACATTTAAATGTTACAGAGCTCACATGTCATGTTGAAACTCTCTCTCGCTCATGTCATTAATAATAGACATCATCAACTGAACTCTTAAAAAGTGAATACGTAATAATTATCGATACATTTTCACCGATTTAGAATTAAGAGGGAACAGTAGTCAAAATCACTCATGCTCATGTTCAGCATGCTTTTCTATTCAATTCATAATTATTAAAAAGCCCAACCGACACACCAACAGTCTACATAGCCAGCAAAAATCTTTTTTTTACTTCTCTGCCTTTGTTTGCCTTATACGGAGTAAAGTTTCAGATGATTATGCTGCTTACACATCAATTTATATTTCATAATAGCTCATTATAATATTCATTTAAATATAATGTCCACCACCACACCAGGTAATACACAAGAGTTTCTGCCTTTTACTTTTGCAGAGGCTTAGGCACAATACAATATAACCACAAAGCAAAAAAGGGGAGGCTTTACCGGGACACCTCCACTAAAATGTTATATGCTTTAATTAAAATATTAACATAAACTCCCTAATAGCCAATAGCTTTCATCCAAACAGTACTCATGACTCTCTGTGACGTGCATGCCTTTACTGGTATACTAGCTAATCATTATTCACGTATAAAATTCAACTCATGATGATAGTCATGTCATGAATCATGCAAAAATAAATTTATACGAAATAATTTTGTGCGAATGAGCATTTATATTATCTCTCCTCGTAATTTTTTCATCGACCTTGTTTTTTGCAATTAAAGCCAATTGTGGACCCATAATGCCCTACACTTAAGCTGCTTCTCTTAGTAATTTAATTAAAGTTTCTTTAAAAATCACTTATTTTTACATTTGACAATATAATGTCTGCTTATGATGTGATCATGTGATATGATGACTGCCTCAAGAGCGTCAATCTTTACACGAAAGCAACGTTTTAGACTACCATTGCCACCAACAGCATAGAAAAAAATTGTTATTGTATTTAATTAGCAATTTTTATCGAAACTACTACAATCCCTAACTTCCTTGTTCGCACGTTGCTCATAAACACATCATCAGAGTACTGAAGTGAGAGGGATATGTATGTATAGAAGCAGTTGAGTTGAAACAACCAACCACGAAGTTAGCAAGCAAATCTCAAAATTATAATTGAATTCAATTCATAATTATGATAATCAGTACCATCATCATGGCCATAATCATCTTCTCAGCTTTCACACAAAACAGCCCTGTAAGCACACACATACCACCATCCCTCTGCCTCTGTCAGTGTGTGTCCCTACTAATCTGTATCTCTATAGACGTTAATTGTGTGTACTATTATTGCTTTGTTGCGTGGTTCTAACTACTTCTGAATAGCTAAGGACTATATTATTGTGTAGTATAATTTACTAACTGTCACACAGCACAGTCACGATGTTGCAGAGGGAAAAATGAGAATTAACGAACTGTGAACAACGAATCAGCTCTCAGGCTAGGCCTCACGTGTTGAATGGTATTATAAGGAAAGTGTATTGTAATATAATGCTACCAATTATAGTCATCATTTTATTTAATCAGGATAATCATCATGCATAATCATATAATGTATTCATATTCATTTTACTCCATTGTGAGGAGATTGGTGAGGTGTAGTGGTTATATAGTGGTATATCATTCATTGTTTTGTTGCCTCCCACTAGAAACGAAAATTGTCTGTGGTGCGTCATGCGCTCATTATCACCCAAAAGATAATTACAGTGTTGAGCCTTCTAAACCACAAAAATTACACATTTTTACGCAAATTTGAATCCTAACTAGCCATTTTTATGCAGAAATCTGTCATGCAAATGAATTTGATGCCTTGCGTCGATGCCTCAGAGGAGAGAGGAGATGAAAATGCAACAACATCACGCAACCAAAGACAAAAAAGAAAGAATAATGAAACAAACCAAAGGGGTTTGTCCATTGTAATGCTCACTTTCTGTAGAACATTCAAAAGAAACAAACTCACACGATACAAACTACAAACACGGCTTGTTAAAAAACAGAAATGGGTTTAAGAAGAAAGACCACCAGTGCGGATGCTATCTGCAAACTCACACTCAACTCATACAAAGAAAACTTTGTAGGGAGAAAAAAATTATGAAAAGAAGTTATAAATTAGACATGAACTCAAAATTTTCACATTTCATAAACATAATACAATTATTTGGCTACATTAAAGCTTATAAAGCCCTCCTCATCGCCGTAATCGCAATCATCATGAATAATAAAAGCTTGATAATTTTTATCATGTTTCAGCAAAAGACATACACGAATGCTCAGTGACTGCCTTGCTTTGCGTGCGCGATCAAGTCATTACTCTGTAATCATCTCATCACCACCAACTTTAAAACCGTGAAAAGTTGATACACAGTAAAGAGTAAAGTAAGGTGTACATGGAAAAGGTGCTACACTGTATTACGATCGGAAAAGGATATATAATATTTAATTTATGTGTGCAAAATATATTGAACTAGTATACCTATATTATGTACATGTACTTATTCCAAGAATCCACTTAAGCCAATTGAATTAAGTGTATATTATTGATATACAGGAAATGAACGAAATACATGAATTGCTCACGTAACAATTTTTTAGTTACATACGACGAGCCCGGCCCGGTAGAATAACTTTTAAAAAATTGAATATTTCTCGTGCAGAATAAATGATTAAAAAAATTAAATTAATAATCTAACATGTTGGATGATATGTATATCATTTTTCTCGTATTCATCACTCACCACCTTAATAATTCGCGGTTACTCTTTAGATAAAAAAAACATACCCATCTACAACCTATCCGTTCAACTTACATTATGCAATGCATAAAGAAAGGAGTTAACTTTGTTATATTATTACTGCGGTATTAGTTAACCCCGTCTTTAGAAGGAAAAGAACTCACATGATGAAGATTGAATGTTGATTGTTATGGATTTAGGTACAGGACAAATGACACCGGATCTTATAAACATAATTTCTCGGTCTTCTCCTCTCTCATTTTTTACGAGTGCGAGTTACTTATCCATGTTTTGAAAGCAATCTGCTACTGGTATTTGCATATGCCTTTATGGAAACAGTTTTTGTTGACATTGGTTAAAAGGATACATACATAATACATAAATACATGCGTACATTCTAGATCATATCACAGAGAAGAGGATCACACCGAATGTGTCCAAAGATATCTTTGCGGATGTCGAGGGAATCCTTTATATGCATCCATCGCATGAAAAGGGAACACACAACTTGATCATGATGATTAAACTATGATGGTCATGATCACATAATTGTGTTGTTATTGTTTGAATTTATTTTATAACGTTTTCAATAATATTGATAATTTAATGGAAACTTGATGTAGGCTATTTTGTATTGAAACCACTCAGCTTCTACTTTTACTGATGTGTGTAGTCGTGTTTGCCAAACAAAGAGCTTTTGATCCCCTGAACTTTATGCTGTTTTATGATCGAAGTATCAAAGAGAAGAGTGGGGAACAAAGTATACCTAAAAAAGAGTTTTCACTCTACTGGCACAAAAAAATTTCATAACCTATTATAGCGAGATACCATTAAAAGCAGTTTGCTAGGATAATAATAACATACTTTACTACTCTTTTACTTTTTGTTTGCCCTTTAGATACTCTTTTGGTTATGGTGGTGGTGGTGGTGGGTGCTGGTGTCAAAACTGTTTCTAATCGTATATCATTATTGTTGTTATTACGAGTAGTCACCAAATTTATAAATATATATACGTATTCTTGTATAATATATTGTGTGGAAAAATACGTTTTCTATTTGTAAAAGGCTTTTGTAGATGAAAAACGGCTTTTCTTTTACCAACATCAACATCATCCATTGCCTTATTCAAAATATTATTTTTCAATTAGCTCTGCTTGTTCCGCACATTGTTCTATAATGGGTTTGGAAATCCTTCTTAACACTTCTCTGCTGTCATTGTACATAAAACGACATCTAACATGGCAGCAGTCCCAAAAAACCAACCAAAACACCCATTCCTTTCGCTTGTCTTCTCTCACTTCTTCAGCTCATCATCGATTCTTGTACACACGTTGCGCTGCGTTGGTCTGGTTTGTTAGAAGTTTTTTTTATATGTATATTTAAAGCCAGATGATGCGTAAAAGGTTAAGCCTTTCCCACTTTCTACCATGCCACCAAAGCCATAAGCAGCTTATATGGACAAGCTGGGAGGTATGTTTTTGAGAAGGTATCGAGTAACGAAAGTGGTCGCATAATGTAGCAAAGTAGTAGTAATAATAATAAATAGTAATCAAGTAAAGCGAGTAAAATTATGTTTAAAAACAGAAGTGAAGAGCAAAAAATAAAAGGAAAAGTGGAAACGGTTTTGGTGGTGATCTCTCCGATGATGATGGTACTTTTCTCTTTTTCTGTCTGTTCAAATATTTACTTTTGTGGTGACATCAACTCTCTTGCCGTTGCCACTAACAAGCTTCCATTTTACACTAACAACAAAAATAAATTGCGTTTTGTAGTCAGAGAAGACCAGAGCATAGAGAAGAGTAAACGAGTATTTAATTTTATTATTACTTTTAGTTACCCATTTTGGGGTATCATTTGAAATGACGGTGGTGGAGAAATACAGGTATATTACTTGCGTTTAAAGTTTGTGTATGTGTGTGCTCACTGCCATGTGCCATGTGAGAGTAGTGTGTAAATGTGTACACAAGAGTCAGGATCCCATTAAGTGTGACTATATGAGTTTGTCAGGATCAATTTTAGTGTTTGCCACTCAGTCTGACACATTAAACTTCCATTAAAATGCTTTAGGAAATTTATAGAGGAAATGAAGCTTTTTGCAAATATTGAAGCTTGCCTGGCCTAGGCATCTTGTCTGCTAACATTCCCAAAAAAACTGTTTTTCATTAAATATCACATCAACAGACATCAAGTTGCGTATGGATGGATGCAACCTTCCAAAATATATACCTACTTCTATTCAATATAACAGACAAATTAAATGATATAAGGAAAACTAAAAGAGAAAAGTGAGTGTTTTTATTGTTAAAAACTTTTAAAAATGTAAAAAAACAGCTTGCACTTTCAGGTCGAGCTTCAATGTTTTTTTTGGATTGTAAAAATATTATTGATAATTAAAAAGTAAAAAAAGTACTTTACCACAAGCAAGCTATATAAATGGCCATTAAGGATATGTGGGCAAATGTCTGATTTGAAATATATTTTTACGATGTCGTAACTCAATATTATTGTAATAAAAAGTCATTTTTATCCAAGAAAAAAATTATCTGTTGCAAGTGCAAATATAATGATTATGATGCCAGGTGTCAGGGCCAATTTTATTGTTTTGCGTGATATCTAATTAAAAATCTATTGTTTCTGATTAGAGATAATTTATGACATTATGAAGACATTATCCTATTACTTCTTATATAAGTATGCTCAGTATTTTGTTTCGTTTTTGTATCCACAAAAATTTTTACTGTACATTTATAGCAGGAACGTATACTCAGACGTATTTATTAACTTGAAAAAAAATCTTGAGTAAGAAAAAAATCAGTATCCTTGCATGTCACCTTAATAAGCATGCAATGCAACATTTAGAAACATATTGCAAAAAAAGGAAAAGTTTTGATAATGACTGACATGCACAGGAACACTCATCCATAACACTAGACTACCAACTGCCGGTCTTTTTCTCACTTCCATACCTTGTTTACGTGACACTCCCAATTATTTCCCATTCCATTCATTTTCCAGCATTTTTGGGGCAACTTGAAACTTCAATGTTCACCGCATACTCACACCGTATACCTTACTTCCGAATCTTCATTCCAGACACAAAATTACTTTTTTGATATCCGATTATAATATGTACCTTTTTGCAACGACTGCTGCTGCCTTTAAGGCCAAATAACATCGAATTAACCGCATTCTCTCTGTAAGGATTTCTGGCCTGGGCTCTAGATAAATGTGTTCATGCTTTGCTGAGTCATTAAAATTCTGCTGAAGTAAAATGAATGCTGATGACAAAGAATGTGGTGGCTGTTTCATATCACCGCGTATCCCTTTCAAGGCAGGCAGTGTTCATTCATTCATTTAAAATTCTCATCTCATCTCGCAAACTCCATTCATTCGATTATTCTTCGTTTTTTTCAGGTTTTCCGTTAAATTCCATTCCGACAGACGACAGTAATGGGCACCATACAAAGCATTTTACAGAGAGAAAAAGTAGAACTGTGAACAAAACGCGCAAGGTAAAAGCGATTAAAGTAATTCAAGTGAAGGACTTGACTATCGATAACACATCACACTGCCATCATTGATACCATCTAACTCAATTCATCTATCTCATTTGATCTGTAAAAAGTGCCGCTGTGCCACAGAAGAAGACTGACGATGATACCTATTCGCCATCCAGAGTATAAACCAACTATAAAATAAAATGATGTTGATCTTCTCTGAAGATTAGCAAGATAAAATGGGCTAAACATTCAAACAATCCAAACCACCTACTACTCCATCACTACCAACTATATTTTCCTTCCATATTTCCTTCCAAAAAAGGAGAAAATTGTGGTAGTATTTTTTTTGAACACATTCCATCCAAAAATCTCATTATATGAAGGGATTTAAATGGGAAAATAGGAGCATTGAGTCTATCATCCAACAATTCTCATCATCATCACGATCATCATCATGATGATGATCATGATCACTCGTGAAGTGTTTACGCAGCAGTAGACGAGAATAATAACAGCATTTTCAGCCTATTTTCGCCCAAGCAGAGTGAGAGAGAGTAAAGCTCATCTTCTTTTTTTATCGTCACTTCAAAAAGTATGTTTGCTCCTAAATGCATTACATTATTACCACCATCATCACTTCAGATGTGAGACACGACGACACGAAGAGTTTACTTTATTACGCTCTCTGCGCGACACACAAAAAAAGTATTCATGTGATCTCTTCTCTCTCTGGTCTCTTTCCATTTGGTTTTGTGCAAAGAAAGGAAGAATTAGAATGAATAGAGTTGCTCCTTGCTACACACTCTCCCTCTTTATATATTTTTTTTGCTGCTGGTGTCGCAGTAGCGAACGTAGAGAGAAGTTTGTAGAGAGTTTTTGGTTGTTATGTGTGTTTGATATTACGGTATATTATGAAGGAATGAGGTGGGACTAGGAAATCCCTCCTCTGCTGACTCGGGCAGAAAAAAAAGGAATTACATGTGAGACTGCTGGGACTGCCAGTTTAGGCATGCCAAAATGAGCCTTTCAACTAATAGCATTTCCCATCATATAAAAGAGATCGGCCTGTCGTAAAAGTAATTCGTTCTTCGTGTTTCATGTTTGCTGTGTGGTGGAATGGAAGTAGTATAACGCTTCATATAGGTATGTATGCTGCGGTCGTCGGTAGCTAGCTCTGTGAATCTAATGTTTTATTATACTCAAAGCACTGCTACTAGATAGCGTATAAAGCTCTTTTGCTCTACTACTCTTTCGTTTTTTTTGATAAGGTCATCATCATCTTCTCATTCATGAGCCACTAGAATGAGAAGATGATATGATGACGATGACTATTAGCTTACTACATATTATATTATATCTGTTGACTTAATATAATAAACTTTTTATGTATGTATTTCTTATAATGCTTTATAGTGTGGCGAAGGCGAATCTCACTCTCATTTTGTATATGGCCAGGGAATAAGCATTATTATTACCCTTTTCCACTATGGCTACTTTCCACACAAACGATATGACATGATCATCAAGAAATAGAGTAGTTGCAAGGAAAAGTTCCCATTTGCCAAGTCTCTCAAGAATATAAAAAGATTGACTACCACTTTAGCTGGCAATTTTATCGCTAACATGATCACATCATCATCATAATAATAATATTATATTATATTTACTGGTGGTTTGGTGATATAAGTTACACTATCACACTGTAATTTCTGACTGAAGTAGTAGACTTACACGTTTACAGAAGAAAATGATATGATATGATGATCATCAAGATTATCATTAGGCCCAGTCATTTAAGATGATTTTCAGCAAAAACATGATTATAATCATACTTGATTAAAAGAAAGCTACGCGCGAAATTTAAATTTGGTGATTTTAAGCAAAACAAAAATAAGCATCTCCTGTGATGCTGAAATACATTTCAGCTGCTTATTTTTGCTTTTGCTGAATTTTGAGATTGCGATACACATCACAATCAAGCAGTAGGATTTGAAGTTTGAAGTTGACAAAATTGTTTAAAAAGTTGTGCCAGGTTAAGTAAAGCGTATTAGTGATTAATGATGGTTGGCCGAACCGTTAAAAAACTAACTCTTAAGCCAGTTAGAAAAACTTTTAAATGGACCCCCGAAATGCGAATTGGGATGGCGGAATATGTCCGTGCTAATTATGATTCTTACAAGGTAATCGTTTACTTTTAACTATTAAAATTTATTAGTTTTATTTAAATTCCAAATTACTACGAATTGACTAAAATATAATATAATGGTTGATTTTGCCTTATTTTTACAGAAATCCCTTGGCTCTCAAAGGAAGATGGACTTTTTGCGGACTATGCGTGATGTTCTTGAGATAACTGCTGATGATAAGCAACTAAGGAATGGGTTCCAATTCATGATGTCCAAATATGAAGATGTCAAAAGAAAACTCAATTCCTCCGGGTTTGGAATCGACCCAGAGAAGGACAAGTCATTGGATAAAGGTATTTGACAAATCA
This sequence comes from Entomobrya nivalis, assembly GCA_034695485.1. Classification (NCBI taxonomy): domain Eukaryota; kingdom Metazoa; phylum Arthropoda; class Collembola; order Entomobryomorpha; family Entomobryidae; genus Entomobrya; species Entomobrya nivalis. The sequence continues at coordinate 398 of JAQFZH010000620.1, read as the reverse complement.
AATTAAATTTAACTAGTTGTACTTTGTTAATATCTTAAGTAATAATTTGTAATTTAATTTTAGGTTGGATACTGAAAGTGTGTCCTTTTTATGATGCTTTGGATGAAGTGATGGGAACTCGTCCAAATGTCCGCCCACCTGCTATTGTTTCAACGTCCCTTGAAGAGATGTCGGCCGCAAATGGAAACCAAAATTCACCGGAAAATGTGATTGGGATGGAAGATGATGATGAGCTACCTGATATTACTGATCAGGTAAATATTCAAATTCAAGTAAATGCATGTTTGGACCTGTTTTCCCACTGGACATTAACTGATTACTTGATTAACTATTAGGTTGATGACAACGGGCCCGATGGAAATGAGGAAGCTGACACTTCCGTCGATGCTAATCGAATT
>JAQFZH010000619.1:0-29508 GCA_034695485.1 Entomobrya nivalis | reverse complement strand
CAGTAGCCTTCACGTTTGAGGTTGAGGTGACTAAGGCACCTTCTGAAAAGTTATGCTTAAAAGGTTTTAACGAGGATCTTATTCTCATTTCTACATAATATTCCACTTTATCACTCATTTCGCCTGGGCGGCAGCAACATGCAATAGTTTTTTAAACTGATGTGATGTAAATTAAATTAGTGCTACTAATTGAAGTTGCTCTAATTTTCGCATATTGAAAAGCAGTAAGGCGAATCAGATCAGTAAAGGTGGTGGTAGTGGTCGTACAAAAAGTCAGGCCGGCCAGACATGTATTTAGGCTTTCTAAATAATAATGTTAATGTTCATTTTGAAAAGTGGGACATCGATTGTCAAATTGTGTGTTTAGCTGAGTTGATGATGATGATAACGATGATATTTTTTTGGACTTATTAGTCTGTGTGGTGGTGGTAGTTCCCGGGTGTGTATTTTCTCACTAGTTTTATGGGGATATTAATCTAGTTTTTTTGGATATGATACATTAACGAGAAGAATACGTCATTATTTATTTTTGTGCTTTACCAATGACTTAACCACAGAGAGAGAGTCTTGTAATAAGCATTGTGGCAAATATAATCGCCTGACTGGACGTCGTAATAATATGTAGTTTTGCTCTGATTCTGCTTGCGTTCACATTTCCCTGTTGATAATAACTACTTAAAGCTCTTTCACTCTTTTCCCTTTTTTCATGAATCTATGCAGAAAGGCTGTCTTGTGAAGAATGAAGAATGATATAAATAAATAAAAAATTGAAATACAAGCAAACTATAATGCAAGGAGTACGCAAGTAGCGAAAGTGGGGGAAAAGATACAAATATTTTTGGCTTTTAAAAATATTGCCTTATCTCAAATCTCAGTAATTTTAGCCAAACCATTTTATGTATATTTTCTTCATGGAATAGCATAGCATAATGTGGGCTGTCGGACTAACTGACAAATATGACGTATGAAAATGTTAACATTCACTGATCAAAATTTGCGCGTGTATTCAGTATTGCCAAGTATGTACGTATCGTAAATATCGTATCATCTTTCGGAGGTTTTATTGTTTTTCTACAAGGTTTGCTTACGTTTTTGTCTTGCTCTCGGTTTTATTCTTTTGCAGCTAAGAAATACGCTGCGCTGGCGTGTATGACTCACAAAATACAAAGCAATATGAAGGGAGGAAGAAAATAGGTGAAACGTAATAAACTTTGAATGAGAAGGATTTCGAGAAAGGATTTGTTCAAATGAAATTTTAATGTTAGAAATTTAAAGGACTGATATTTTCCATACTGCGTGTTATTAGCTTTAAGATGTAGTTTATGAACAGCTTACGGGTTGCGCTTTAATTTGTGCAGGAAAATTAGCTCAAGGGGAAAGCTTCCGCTTTTTATGCCTTATTCGCTATTGCTTTGTAGAGCTTGTCGACAAATCAATAAAAGGTATAGATGATGTCAGAATTGGTGTCATCTATATTTGACTGCGTGACAAATCGTGGGCTTAAAAAGAATATCAGCTTTTCAACTTTGAAATAAGCAGTTAAATTAATAATGTTGTAATCCATGTACTTTTTTCAGAAATGTCCCACCGACGTATGGACTTGTCGTGATGAATCGAAAGAATGTGAATAATTTTATCCAAAAATTTGGACCTGACGGACAAGTCGTGTTACATAATCCTTACCTCTTGCTAAAATCAGTAGAAGATATGCACAATGATCCCGGGGACGGTACGTTCTTGCATACATGAAGATAATATACACACATAAAAATGTACAATGATACGATAAGATTCATATTATGTACTTTACTTTTAGGTACGCAAGCCATTCATTGTATCTGGTTTTATGAACCACAAGACTGTGTGGCGACAGCTGGTATTCTGAGAAAAATGGGACTTAAATTTGAAGGAGAAGCCCATGACCAGGGATCTCATAGATTAACTTTCGCCCAAGCAAATTCGCCAAGGCCAGTGCAACTGACGGGAAACGCACTATTTCAAATTTTGCAGAAGGGAAAGGTACGTTGTCAGCGATTTTAAAGTAGAAGCTTGCTTTTTTGGGTTATGTATCAGATATATGTCATTGAAGAAAAGGCCTGACTTTGTTTTATTTAGAAGGAAAGTCCAGTACCAAATAAAGAAAAGACGAATGGAAGGGTTATCACTGCCGAGGAATTGGAATCACAAATGTTGCACGAGTCTGAAAGAAAGTCACTAAATGCCTCTACACCAACGGTAAACTAAATTCCAGTGTTAAAACGTTAATTTTTCCCAGAACTATTTTTTTTGAGTAAAATCATTGAGATAAATTTATTTGTCTTTGATATATTTAATAGCAAGCGTTTATAAAAATGGCTAATGCAAGCAGTAGAGATGTTAAACCAACACCCTTAACTAAAGAGCAACTTACTCAATCATTGATGTATCTGTTGGTGGTAAGTTTAATGAAATTTTTTGTAGACTTCTTGAGTGCATTGTATTTGTATAATCATATTTGTTGGTCTGTTATGTTCAGAATGATCCTGACTTTGTGGCGAGAATTCATGACGGCTACGTAAAGTCGTTGCAACAAGGCTATGATGGCCGGCCCTTTTAAAGCACTGAGCTCCTTGCTTCTTATCGTTGAGTTGTCACTTTTCATGAAATGATGTTTTCATAGATTTTTCATATTAACACTTCTGAAATTGATTTTTTTTTTGAGAAGTTTTAATATTACATGTTAAATTCCAAATTAATTTTTATTACATATCCTTATTTTTTTCTGATACTTTGAAATGAATCAACTGATTTCAAGATTGTATTCCTTATATTTGTATATTTGATAGAAGATTAATCAACAAAATCTTCGATTGACTTTAAAATTCAATTAGTAATCAAAATTCAAAATTTTAATTTGCTTCAGCAATAAATTGGCGTTTTTAATTGGTTAAACATTATCTTGGCGTACGCTCATTGATTTACATGTATATCATCCATACTTAATATCATAATCTCCGATACATAATTGACAGGTAAGGCTGTGCCTAAAACTTGATGAGCAATTGCTGCATGAAACGTTATGTCATGTAATAAGTAGAACTAGACCACACAAAGTGCCATGAGAAAGCAAACAAGTTTTTTTCTTCATTTTATTGTAGGTTTTAAACGTACATTAAGTTCCCCATATATTACATTTATATTACATCTATTTCTTTTATCACTTACTCTACGACTTACTGCAACATTTCAAAATAGTTGAACAAAAAAAATTACAAAAATTTACAAAACTATTAATAAAGCTGATACTAAATACATTCTACGTTCTACATTCTAAAAAAAAAGTTCTAATTCTACATACTTAACTGAGGTAAAATCAAAATATATGCTTTTCTTATTACTATTATTTTACTACACTAAATCATTAAAATAGGCTTAAGTACACACTACAAACTTCTACTGCTGATGATCGACCGAAACCGCAAACTTGGAATGTGCAAAAAAATAACTGATTTGTATTCCACAGGAATTTTGCATTTAACCGAACAAAAGATACTCATGCGTAATACTGAAAGTAATCTAGATCATCTTCTTTCTTTAGTTCGCGTTAAATCTGCTGATTCTTATGGATACAATAAGTTTTGATGCTATTCTAATAGCCTCTACGGATATTTTGTCGCTTATTTTTTATAACTTACACTAAATTTTTTACCTGCACTGCATCTCCATGCCCCAAAATCTTTACCACAGGCTACAGGACGTTTCTTTTCTAGAATGGTTGCTGCCTTTATTCTTGCTGGCCCATCGTCGTACAGATGTAAATTGAAATCACACATTTGGGACTTTGCTTTAGCTAGCAATTCATGCTAATTAAACACATTCTTAGAATAATAGGTAATGTATATAAAATCGCTCAATATTTAAAATGAATACATCAACATAAAAAAACGGAAAGAGATTCTTGTTTTATCTAGTTAAACGAGTTATCATCATCAAATTTAGACAAGGTACACCGTTGTTTGTTATTTAGTAGCTATGTTTTAAAATCATACAACCAGAGTAATTAATTGTTATAGTAACATGGTAAAGTTTCTTGATACTGATCCATAAAAAATGCAAATAAAAAATATTTCTTGTAAAAGCTTGTAAATATTGGATTTCTCTTTTAAAGTAGGTATGAAGCTGTTGACTAGCTTAAAATATAGTCATTCAATAACTAACTCAATTCAACTAAAAGTCGTACGAACGGAAGCTAATAAATCCAAAGCTTTTTTAAAAACTCATTTCTCTTAGCTTTCTTCAGACTCCTCCTATAAATGAACAAAAGCAAAAATAAGTTTACTTACATCCACAAAATTCCAAGCAATCTAAGACAAAAAATCGTAATTACTTATTTGTAAATCAACATACCGATAAAGGGTACACAAAGGTTGTGGTTGTATCCCTTCCAAACATGTTTTCTACAATACACGTGTAGACACCCATATCTTTCCATGCGAGATTCCGAATAACTAGGCTACCACTTGAGCTAACCTGTATAATTAATGTATACATTGATTAAAATATTGAATATTGAATGTTCATCACAACTATCACGAAATGTAGCATAGTGTGAAAACCTTACCTGATACTTCTTTCCAGAGATAATTTTCTTTCCATCTTGATCCAACCAAGTAATCTGAGGTCTTGGCTTACCCACAGACCTGCAAGGCAGAGAAATGTGTCGTCCCATGGTTTCCATATGGAATGTTTCGCTGGCAATAATTTTTGCAGTTGAACCTTTCTTAGATTTCTTGAAGGAGAACATGGACAAGCGATACTCGCAGCTTCCTCGTGAAGCCTTTTCAGTGCCTTGATCAGCTACATAAAGAAAAACAAGTAATTGAAAAAAACACCAATACAGATTCATGATGCAATCTAATTGCGTCGTAGCATCATCATATAGAAAAAAAAGTTTTCTATGCAATTATTCCTTGTTTATTTATTTATTTATAATGGTTTCGTACCAATCACAGACAAATGCGTAGTTGCGCTAACTTGCTTTCCCCTGTTGACTGCCACACAAGTATAGCGACCCTGGTCTTCCGGCTGGGCACACTTGATGGGCAGTTTGGATTTCACATTAGCCATGCCAGAATGACCAAACTTGTCATAAACCACGTTATTTCCAATTTCAATTCTATTTTTAACGCTTTCATCGTTCGTCACTATTGTCATCTGCACACAATTAAGTTAAAGAATACATCATTAGTCATGTACATTTTATACGCAATGACGAACCATTCATGTACAACAATATATATTTGTACACATGCATATGAAGTAACAACGATTAACATTAACAGGCTTCTTACCGATTCTATTGGCATGCCATTCTTCAACCAGAAAATTTTGGGTGGTGGAGACCCAACCGCTTCGCATTCCAGTTCCCCATCTGAATTCAGAATAATTTGTTTCGTTTCAACGAAATCCTTTCCAATTTCTAGCCACATAGTATCGGCAGCAGGTTCGTTGTTTGGTTCTGTCTTGTCCGTTTCAGCATCTGTATTTTTTTTGGATTCCAAGAAAAATATAAGTAATTTCGGTTATTTTCACCCTTTTCTAAGAATCGGACTCATCATCCCCATTCATTTACAAGTATAACTAAGAAAAGCTCTATGAATCACCTTCGACAAGAGAGAGGACGGGATCATCATGTGTATCTGATGCATATGGCAAATCCCATGCGCGTTTACCCTTGTGAGAACGTAGCACCTGGAAAAAATATAATATACATGATCCATCATATAACTGTATTTTCACATTTTTAATGGTGAAACACTTCTTGTTCCTAGTAAGGCATGGCGATAAGCATGTATACCCATTAAAAAATTGCTAATACGTTGCGTGTAATTTTTGTATAAATCACTTTGCCCCGATATCCATTTACCAACCATGTAAACTTTAATAAAAATCTATCCACGAGCCTACGTTGTATATCCTCAACAATATTTTACCCAGTAAATTTAGTCAATTTTAATAATAAAACGTAGTTTAGTTCAGCTTACCACGTTATTTGATGATTTATCTGCACCGGGCCGGGCCACAACTTGACAGAATGTCAGTCCAAACATGAGGACGGATAGACAGATGAACTTGCTTCCTTTGGGATGAGGTGACATTTTCGGCGTTTTAATTTTTAATAAGTTACCACAAAAATATTAATCTGTAAAAATATACAATTGATTGTTAAATTGGGAAGTTATTTAGCAGAAATATCAGTTTTGCAATGCAATAATTAAGAAAAAAATGCAATAAGTAAACTTGTCTCACATTACCCCAAAAGTAAAAATAATAATTCACTATTCGTTTGTTAATTACCTAACACTTTACGAATCAATGCAATGACAAGCTTGTTTAAACACTTGTTAAAGAATGGATTTAAGATACGTAATGAGCAAGCTTTATAGTAAACAAGGTAATAATACAATGATGATGGGTTTAACTTCATTAAACTGAGATTTTATTAACCAGAGTATGAAAATGAACTTCTCACTCATGAAGCCGATGATGAAATGAAATGGCCGTATTGTCTTTAAGGATCAATTATATATTTTTGAAAGAATTTGCAAGAAAGGTTTTATATAGCATGTATATGCATGATACATCGACTGAACAGGTATTGATAATAATTTGATTTTTTTTGTCGAAGAAGTACAAATTAAACTACTGGTTTTATATAGAGTATGTGCAAATATATATTCTACTGCGTTACATGATACGTTTCTCTTAGCATGGGTAACAGTGAGAGCTTCGTGTAGATGTTTATGTATATTAAGGACGTTTTGCATTGCAGCTTCATTGACTTTGAGAAACTCTTTGATTTTGATTTGAGCATCATTTTCTGGCTTTATAATCATCGCATTGTCAATACTTTATATTTACCAAAATGTCATGAAGTAAATCATGTTTGTTTAGATTATACACTAAATCTGTGATAACAGCTAATGAAAGAACACCTTTACTCGTATGTATAAAAGGTAGCGTTTTTTCAGTATGCAAATTTCTGCTTTCCTTTTAATAAAGTAACTGTTCTAATTTTATGAATCATGTTTTATGTTGAACTCTTAAACGAGACTACTCTTACATCTTAAGGAATGAGTAATCAAAAAGTAAAAGACCAAGTTGCATTGGTTTCTCATCGGTTTCGGAGTAACCTTTGTAGCATTGTATTAAATTTGGTACACGCATAGTAACAAACTTCATAACCTTTGGAACAAAAGGTTCAATGCACGAACTTGAAAAGTTACACGGAAAATTTTCGGGACTCCAGACGAACGATTATTAATTATGATTTTTATAACATTTTTAGACATTCGTATACAAATCGGACTAGCAAAAATAGTCAATCATATGAAACTAATGAATGCTAACGCTGAGAATAGAAAATGTAGAAACATGTATTGCATGTACCATACTTTAAGAACGTGAAAACTGATCGACATGAACCCATTCAACCTCTCAGCTTTTCTACCATACCATATTGCGAATATCATAATTACTATGCATTAAATTTGGGCTGTAAATAGTAGGTATTGCAAATAATTATAGAATATTGGCACTGATTAAACCGTGCGAAATTGAAATGAATGAAGAATCGGATAAACTTGTTTCGATTGACTAGGAGATCTAGAACTGAACATTAATAAACAAGATAGACTACACATTTTGCGTAAGCGTAAACCTTCAGTCAATACTAACGCTCTCTTGTTGCGTGTATATCTTTTTAATAACCGTCAATTATATACGCAAAACTTAGTGAAATATAACTGGTAAATACCAGAAAATGTTATAAGTCTGATAGACACAAACTGATAACATTGGGATTTCTAAAAATGTCCCTGAAATCCTAGAAGATAATACAATGTCTGAAAACTTCATATATAAATGATCATTAGGTTCTAGAAATAATTTTCCTTTGAAATAACTATCATGTCGAAACCTAATTATAGATGTAATTTTATTGCGTAAAGAACACTACCGACTTTTGGTTATGAAATAGTATCCCTTTTTGCCACGCCGCACCTGCCAAAACATTTCCACTTGAAATCGATTTCAGGATTAAGTATGTCACGCTATAAGAGTTATAAGACTACCACGTGAGCAAAACAGGTATAACTTAATGGGCTGGAAAAATTAATATAATTTACTGGATTCTAGCTTCTCATCATTTGCGAAACTTGTTTCTTTTTAGACGACCATGCGAATTAGTAGAGATTTCAATGCCAAAATTTCACGCAAAGCCAAAATGTGTATCATTGATTTCATCATCAGCAAATTTGCAGCACATTTTGCACTCTGTTCTGTGGCATATGTACATGTAGTGTATTTGCTTCAAGTTTAAAGCAAAATTTCTCACTGATTCATAAAAATGCAAACGAATTTGTTTCAAATTGTTTTCGGATATATTGCTTTACTTTTATTGTGTTTTTGCCATTCTTATTCACACGTATCGCGGTAAAGAATTCAAAATATCTTTAAAAATTAATGTTGTTTTACTTTTGAGTTTTTATATTTACAATTGTCTTGTTGTTGTAGCTTTGCATCTATTTTTATTGTGATGATGTTTATGTAAACACCAAAATAAAGAATGGGATTTTAGTTTGAAAACTCATAAAATCAAGTAGAAATTAGGTTTACGTGCTTTACAGTCTATTGCATGGGTTTTGTGTTCTTACGTAATAACCTTTTTCACATCATGTCATGTAAGTTTCTATACACTTATAGTATTCAGAATTGCAATCAACACTTTTTTTGTTGACAACAAATCGTAAAAATAGAAATTAAAAAATGAAAGAACCTATTTATTTACGAGTAGGGACATGTTTACATGAAAAAATCAAAAAATAAACACATATCACAATTTGTGTAAAAATTTATGATCAACAACTTTGATGATTATATTCCTATGATAACTTTGGAAAAAAGTGTCATAAAGGTCGTATGAATATGAAGTACATTATCGTTTACCGATTTGGTGCCTGTCAATGTTTCTAGTAAAGTAAGCCATGGCAAATGCCGCTTGAAGTTCATTGATGCATTGATGGTTTTCTCAGATTTCTGCTAATCAAAATAACTCAGTTTTTTCTGGAATTTTGTCGTTTCTGAAGGATATTGACTACATACTACGTGAGCAGAGTTAGCTATTTCAATGGACTATCCATTTTACACATATTTTTCTCCTGGTTAATTGTTTGAATGAATGTATGTGTCAGGAACTAGGAACTATTAACTTTTTTTATAATGTTAATTGTTTATGGACAAGTTGAAAGGTGAGCGAAGTGATGGGTGACAGTACAAAACTAATGATTTGTTTATTTAAAAACATCCTTAATGAGGTTTTTAGTCCTATATTCCTTCAATGACGCAAATAATTTGGGACAAAATTAGGCAATGCTAAAAATGGAAGGATCGTTAATTTTTTTATGTCCATTCACCATTATTATAATTGAAAAACCCCTTTAGTTTTATTGTAAAATTCTGTTATTTTAACCTGAAAATGAACTGCGTGGAAGCAGATGTGGATAAGTATTGGAAAAAAGATTCCCATTAATTTTTAAACGTTTTCTAACATTCGTTAGCACGAAATAAGCATCTGCTAATGTTCTTAAAATTAATTTGATTAATTTTTTCGATGCCAAATCACCTAAAATGATGAGTATTTAAAATTAGTAAAAGAAAATACATAAAATACAGATGATGCATAAAAATAGTCACGTATTTGACCCGATATTTTGGATTTTTTACGAACCGAACAAAGCATACCTAAATGTAGTATTTAACTGGATGTATTGGGTAACTTGGATGGAAGTGAAAAAGGTAATTGATTTGAGCAGAGGAAAATGGGCGACAGGTGCCTTGCCACTGTGGACAAAGGTTAATGACCAAATTTGCATCAGTGAAAAAAACTACAACAGAAGAATATTTGAAATTTAGTTGCTACCTCGCAAAAACCCATTAAACAAATACTGCAGCTGGTGTAGTTGATTGAGATACTATTAAGCTATGTGTTAAGAAATACTTACAATGAGATACATCCTTCTAAAAGGATTATTATCACGATTGCCTATTGTCTACTCTAATCGTAAGTGACCTCTAACATTGATGCGATTCATATTCTTTTTATAGAACTCGTGTATTAGGTAGACTTATCTCAATTAAATTTTAAAGTGATACGTCGATAATGCCGATTCAGCATAAAAATTATAAAATGTGTCATTCGATGAGTAGGAGTAACCTAAACCTAAGATAATGTGAAATGGTGTAATGTTTAAAAAAAAAGATTAACAAAAATTAGTCGATTGTCTTTTTTTGGAAGTTACAATAACTGTCATTGTATTTAAGCTTACATAAATTGTGTTCTTTAAGAAAATATTCATTTGTCATTATAATAGGTTTTTCACATACAAGAGACGCACGAGATACAAAGCCGACAAATTCTTTGCAAAAAATGCAGTTGCATTGACATTTTAACTTTAAAAATTGGCATTGCATTTCTTATCATAAGACACATGGACTATGACCAAATGAACCACTGTACGACTGTACCATAAAAAAATTAGTTGATGAGGTTGTTCGGCAATGTGCATCCAAGACGAAAAAGAGAAATGAAATATCTTATTACATGAAAGGCTTGCATTTCACGGTACGTTCTTTAACTTTCGCAACTGCATTAATAGTTTCATTCTTTCAATCCCTGTATCTCGGCTTGTAAAATGGAAAATGTATAATGGGTTTTGGCACAAGCCTTGTCCCAACTTTGCATAAATCAAAATCCTATCTTCATTAATCATCTACTTACATTACATCTTAATTGTCATTTAGCAATAAACCAAGTAATGAGCTTAACATATGTGTGTTAGCATTGAAATAAAAAGTGTTAGCGCTATAAAAAAATCTCTCTGCTGAAAAGGTTTTCACTATCGCACGGGACGGGGTAGTCTGCCAAATTTTTTAAGTGTCAATTGTCTAGAAACTTTGATGAGTAGACAAAAATTCTTTATCAACTTACTCAACCAGTTGGATCGTATATAAAAATAACATAGTATGAAAGCACAAAGAAAATAATATTAAACTTTATGATCGTGTTACATAATTAATTTGTCATCCTCTCTTAAAGCTTGTCAAACTTTCTTGGATATGATACATGTGAGTTTTTTAAGACGTATGAGAGAATCCGTAATAAGCTTTGCAAAGGTGTATTGAACTTGCTTAACCAACCAGACTCAATTAGCCGCACAGACAAAATTAGCTTTATTTACCCAGAAGATTGTTTTTAAAGAGGCAAAGGCTGGGATACAAGTAAACATTTTTTGCATAATGATGATTGGCTTAATATACATACATATTAATTACATGACATATGTTTTTAATTACTTTTCTTCTTGGATGAGTACGTCTAGCCAAAAAAGTTATTCGCCTTGTTGTCTAGCCTACTCTATTGAATATGTATTGTACATTCACATTTGTGTGAAACAATACCAAAAAGCATGTCTCAATATTTTGTACTAAACTAATAAATTAAGTATAAAAATACTCAAAGATGGAGTAATTAAAGTAGAACATTGACTTTAGCAAAACATCCCTTTTTATGAATTTCATGTTGATTTTAATTTGGGAGCTGAGCAAAACATTGACCAAATTTGCAGACATTAATTTAGAAGGCCATAATACATAATAAGTCGATCAATTGCACAAAAAAAATATGCGCAAAAGTTGAATTTATGACAAATTGTGTATCAAAACGGTACAACTGTAAAGGTAATAATTTTACAGATCATTTACCCATGTCTACGAACTCAATAAGTGTGACTTTACTTGTAGATTTATCACACGCTACAACACCACCTTCCAATCGCTCATCGCTATTTTCAGTTACATTTTATATATGGCCTGATTTTATCATTTGGTGTCACATTTCACTGTATTGATAATCCAGATATTCAAGATGAGCATATCATGATAAGCAATCTTATAAAGAAGGCCGACCCTTTTAAAAATCTGTACAGGAAATGTTTCAGCAAATATATGTACATTATAGAATACGTGTTATATAAAAGTTTTATTTCTCGATTTATCACCCACATCAATCTCATGTTTGACCAAAAGACATATTTTTTGCCGAACTAACGTAATGCCCAGTCAGTAAATTTTGTAATCTAAAAATTTACAGGATGCCATGATTTTGATGCTTTAAGGAAAAATGAAGTCATTTAATCAGTAAAAAGCCTTGCTACTATGCATCGATAAAAAAACGATATACTTACAATATATAGTTCCAGTAAAATACACGAGAAAGTGTCGTTATAGCTGTAAAAAAATTGAATAAATCTGGATTTCGTCAGAGTGTGTCACATGAGCTAGTGTAAATATACGTATTACAACAAAAAAATAGTTTGAGCCCAAATAATGCTGAGTGTAAGAAAGTCACTTTTGATTTGATTGAAAGTGAATTTATGAATGAAAACACAACAAAGTAGGTAGGGAAAATCCGTGCATCGTATGACAATTATTATCTGCTTTTTTGATACTTTTTACGTTTGTGAAAAATACGAAGAAGTCAAACATTTGGTACTGGAAAAGTTGTTAGGTAAGTAATTGCTGACGTTTTATAGGCGTGACTTTCGATAAAAGAGTTTAATACGCTGAGCATTTTTAACGATAAATTAATTCATGATAAACACGACGATCGATCCTTACTTCAATATTATGTATGTATTGCATATATACAATGTAAAAATTGTACATTTTAGTTACGATAATAATGCTAATGAATGAACAGAACATGAGCAAATAAACAAGAAAGTAATCATTTAGTGTGCGTGAATACAATATTAACAAAATGCGTCTATATTTTTTTCATACAAAAGTTTGTATTCATTTTATCCCTCTCTCTCTCTGAAAGCTAGCCGTCTTGTCTTATCAGTTATTATGATCATTACCATTTTATGGATGGTTTTACACCACTCGGAGTCGTTTCATACCTCATAAATAATTCTCGACCATTACAAGAGATAATTTTTTAACTATGTGTGAAAACAGAAACACTTTTAAAGTAAATCAGTATCAAAAAATGTAACGTGCGGTATAACAAAAAAAATAGTTTGATGCCCATAAAAAACTGAGAAAAATGTCTACGCATTTATATACGTACGTACATATATTGTATAATATGTACATATATTATGATTGCCAAGATATTATGATTTTCTTTCTTTCTTCTTTTTTTGCATTTCGGGTATTTTTGTAATATATATAATTCCAGAGGTATATATTATTTTGCCTTTGCAAATCAGAATGAATAGTGTAGTCAAAATCGTTTCTTTATCTGTTTAAAATTGAAATAATATTCCTCTTTGATGCCATGCCTATCCCCTTTTGACGCGACTCTCAACAAGTCAAGCCTATTTCCTGCGGTCAAGCAAAAAAATAAAGTTGTCGAATGTTTTTTTCATAGGAAAATCCAAGACGTCTTTTAAAATGATGCGTATCTGATCTGATATATGAATACTTGAAACATTGTATATCAAAGTGAAATACACAATATAGATATAAAATGATATCACACGTCATACTGGATTCCGACTAGTAAAAAGAGTCACATTTTAATTAGACCTTGATTTTCTTTAACTTTTACGTTATAAAATCATATAAAGATTTTTGAGATGCGTTGAACTTCAAAGGTCTCCGATCTGTGTGATTATGCGATGCGACTACTTTGAATACATTATAGTTGTAAAATGATCTTGAACTTTGGGACTACTCGGTGGTATTTCGCAACAAAAAAATGTGTAGCATATCAATAATAATATGTATATATGTGTTTTTGTCTGTCTGGCCTGCTATCCATGCTTCTGTGAGGCTTTTTTGTTTTATTTTTACTACTCAGTTAATTAGCAGTATAATTTAGAGTTCATTACTGGAAATTTGATATGAGTGTGTAGGTGGATGTAGAAGTTTCAACCGTGTAACTTGGTAATGTGTTGTTTTTTTTTGCGAAATTAGATGAAAGCTTAAACGAGCAGAAATAGTAAATATGACGAAATGTGTGCAAGGATTAAATATGCAAAAATAGAAAAGGGTATCATCATGATAGCCATGACGCAAAGATTTTACAATGAAAAGGTGATGAACTGTTGCTGTTGGTGAGTAATGTAGTGAAAGGTTTACTGGGTTAGAGAGAAAGCAGTAATCTGAGCGGAACCGAGTGTAGGATTGAACAGAATATGTGTAGGTTTATTTACTCAAATTTTTATGGAGATTTTCATAAGCAACAAAAAAGTTTACTGGTGATTTCGGCAGATCAGAGGAAAAAAGAAAAATACCAATCAAGTCAAATATCTTTCCTGCCAAAAAACCTAATTTCCTTTCTACTTTTAATTTAGTCAGATCACTTATGTTATAAATAAAACGGTTTTTGAGACTTTAATTAAATCAATGTGAGTGGGAGTCTCTTACAAAAACTATTTAATGTTTCACATATCTACCGCCAACACATTTCTCGGTTGCCTTTTATGACTTGCTTGATTGGCTCGCTTTGAATTATTTCCCTCGGATAATTATATATGAATGGTTCTTGGAGAACGATGTAATAATAATAATACATTGGACACAGACACGTTAAATATAAAATCTTTACAAAGATCTTTTGATTTGTTCTAATATTAGAAATTAATTTTCTTGAGTGATCTTCTGTACTAAAAAGAAAAAAAAATCCTCTCAAATAACTTTTTTCGTGCAAAAATGTGCACTTAATTTGATTCTATTTTCACTTTTCTTGAAATTAGTTCCGCTTTCTCTCTTCAAATCACTCCTTTAGAATGATAATATGAATTGATCAAAATCCAGGTTACCCAACCTACTTCGTACACTTTATAAATATTATGCAAGGTGAATGAATAGCTTAAGAAATGCAATGCTTACAATTCTGGGTGAATGTGAGACAAAAGTGAAAGCCTTTTGTATGAAACTTGTAAAAAGACAACACAAACAAGCAAAGCAGAAACGAGTGAAAATTTGACGTGTTGACTTACGTAAGATAGATGGTTAGGTTGGTTTGCTGTATCACGACACGACTGTTGTGCTGTCACGGAACGGATCTGTTTCCTTTTCTTTTCGGTTGAATTACTTGTTTTATTTTTTTTTTGTAAGAAAATACGTATAGTATCCTTATCAATTAAGAGTGTGAAAAAATGTCAATTAGCAAAGCCACAGGTGAAAGACACCGCTTTTTTAATACATGTAATTAAAAAGTACTCCTTCACTTTTCCTACTTGGTTTACTTAAACAAAACAAGTGACGCGGTTTATATATGTATGTATTTAATACAAAGCTAGTGAAAGAAAAATGGTTAAATAGCTTTGCAAAAAAAGTTAACTTCTTGTACAACTTGAGAATCTTCCAAGCCTCAATCTACTCGTCGACTGTCATCAAATTGGTCAATCTTGTGGCCCTTTTATACTCATGAGCGATTTGTCATTTTTCTCGCTTAACATTACCAGTGGAAAAAGGTATTCCCTGTTAAAGTGAAGGTATATAGCACATGATAAAATGTAACCATAACGAATGTAACTTGTAATGTAAATGATATGTATATGCAGAAGCCGAGAAGGAGTTTGATATTTAGAAAAAAACTCGGTGGGTTTGAATGTTGAATGATGTGATGATGATGTGATATGATCATATATTATGCATTGCATTGGCATACATGCATTTAGCCATGTACACGATTCAAGGATGGATATAAAAGATAGATGGAAGAAAAAAAGTACTTTCCATAAGCCAAGCTTCTTTACAAGCAACGTGGTCGTGTGGCCCATTATCACCAAACAAAGTAGTAAAAAAAAGGAGAGAGAAGAAGAAGAGTCCTCTGTTATGTAGCTTGGCTTGAGGTAAGTCAGTTATCGTTGAGGAGGAGAAGTGCGAAGTGGAAAGGAGAGTTTTTCCATAATTTCGTATAACAACTTATCAGAGGGCTATCTTTAAAAAAAGATTTATCTCCATACAAATGCAATGAAGTTATAGCCACGCCACAGCCACCCCACTCACTCGCCTTACATTATTTTTGTACAATTGACATATTCGTCATCATTGTTGGTACACAATTGCCGAGTAGGTAAATATATTCCTGGTTATTGATAAATCTTGATTGTTTGGAAAGATACATTTTTTTAAAGATTAAAAAATATATATTCAATTGCATTGCAAATACATATTGATATTATACTCGAGAAATTTTAATGCGCTGCGATGCGCTACTCCCAGATTTTTTTTGATGAGAGATTGTCATGTCCTTTTTTTAACTCTAAAAATGGTCATTTTTCTCTGAGAATTTCTGTACGTGTGGTTGGAAAGATTTTGTTACCAATTTTTTTTCTTTCTTATCATTATAAATTTTTATTTATGCATTTATTTATAGAAGACCTTTCAATTTTCCGTGTTGCGCATCGTCATCATCATCATCGTCGTAGTCGTCACCTTATCAAAATCAAATTTAGAGCGTTGGGAAATCTTTAGGAAATATACATGGGTTATTTGGAACTGTCAAAACGGTTCACTTACCAGAAAAAAAAATATACTGAAAAGATAAAAGAGAGTAGAGGAAAGTTATAAAATTTTATAATATCGAATTGGTTTTTTTCCTTTTCTCTCCTGCCTGCTGCTTCTCGAGAGAATAATTGGCTTAATAATCCAAACAATTTACATTGCATTGCATGTGCTTTGATGTTGAATAGTGTTTAGGGGATGGATAGCTGCATGTCCATTATCTTTACATTTAATCAATAGACTCAAGCTCACTGCGGTGCAGAACGAAATTAATTATTTATATGGATTCTGTTCTAAGGGTACTGTACTCAAATAACAAGGCTGTCAATTAAAAGGCTTCAACTTTTTTCCAAATCATTTTCAATATTTCATCTTGAATTTCAGAATTTTAAATTTTTTAGACATGCTCATTCTTTCATATCACGTATTTGTCATGTGATACTCGTACTTAGTTGATTGAGGTATTCAAAAAAGTGGCATGCACCCTTTGATGCTCATTAAGTGATATTTGTTTACCTATCACATGATAGTTAGGCAATGTTAAGTGTTGTACAGGTCCGGGTTACACTGTTCTGAATAATTAATTCGGACGATCTCTGAACGCTTTTGTTATCCATGCAAAATTTTCGATGTGATGCTCATCAACTCTTTTGTTGTTCTGGATTAGGTCCCTTTATTTGCTAACCGCCCGTCATCTCATCATGTCAACAGTTGAAATTGACATACCTTACTTTAGTGTAGTGTCCATATGCATATGTAGTATATAGACATAATGAAACATACATTCCTCAGAAGAAATATAGAAATCATTTCGCTGTAAAATGTAAGTACTCACAAATCCTAAAATCGATATTTTATGGCTTCTGATCGCTGATTGATACTTATCAATTTTTTATTGCGACATTTACAGAAAAAAAAATCAAAACCTCTCAATTTTTTAAAGTCGTACAAGTGATAAATTATACGCATTGAACGTTCGTTGGAGCACGTAAATATATATATGTATATAAATTTCGATTGTATATATAATATAATATATATATATAATATAGTGGTTATCGTCATCATTATCTACCTACTTTATATACTAAACTATACACGATGAATTCGATATCTGGAATTATAAAACTCAATCTTCTTGAATTTTTTTTAATGCCTTGATGCATTCTATCGTAATTTTGCATCACTTTCTGCGTAATAAACGGCACATGGCACAAATGACATTCATGTATACATATTTTAAATATATTTCCAACCGTATAACATTTCCGTTCTAATATTTAATTGTGGAATGTGAAATGTGAATAGTAATCTTTCAAATGAATGGAAGGATTGAGAAAATCAACGAAAAAAATCTAATCGGCTGAAAATTGCGCGTGTAGTTTTACTTTTGTTACGATTTTTTTTGTAAAAAATTGGAAATAATTTTCCTAACCTGGAATCCAATTCAACAATTTGACTTCACTTGACCCCAATCCAGCCGTACTCATTCATATTCAGATATATATCATCAAATCAATATATCTTACTCCAATCTTGAACCTACCTTGAGGAGAAAAAAGTATGAATAATGATCACACGTACCTCCACTCATATAACGGTTTTGTTTCTCTACAAAAATTAAAATCATCATCTTAAGCTTTCACCTTGGAAAATTTCGTTGGGTCATTTTGAGGGCATTTTCGATAATCGTTACTCACGTATACGTTTGTCAACTCCTCCAAATACTTGCATTGTTAAATTTTTTGAATTAATGTGATGGACAGCCGTCTAACCCACATCAATATCTTATTCCCTTATTTACATAAGGTTCACATTGTTTCTTCATAAATTACCAGCCAAGATGTTTGTTATCTCCGCACGATTCAGTTTTCCCATTTTTTTTTACCTTTCTCCACTCCCAGCCTATAAGGTAGGAAACAAACGATACTCTAATATAAATTAGCATGTTAGATAGAACATCTTTACAGAGCTGCATATTTTAAAAAACAAAAACGTACAATTTCTGGAACTCATTTAATAGGCGACAACTGTAAAACACTGAAAACTATTCCATAACCTAATCTGCAACAATTTGATCAGAATAATTGAAAAGCATACCTAAACCAACAATTACAATTTTAAAAATACGCAGAATCTGGTTAAACGATAGGGTTTTGCATTTGACTTGACATGTGACTAAAATATGTCTAAAATTGCCATGATTCACATTTAAGTATGTGAAGATGAAAGAGAGACAAAGTAAAATATAAGATTGCAACGACATCATTTATTGTCTATAGGTGCAGATACTGATGTTGATATCGGACATTTTGCAGTAATATAATATCCATCGAATTTCCCCATTACCAATTCAATAATGATGTAACATGCTTCATATGTAGGTATACATATAATACAACCTGCGCTTACTAGCAAAATATTAGTTTTTTGATGCACACAATAAACAAAGTGTCATTACGAATTGAGTTGTTATGAAAAAGTATGGCCTTGTATATTTTACCACCCTCGATTTTTAAGCTTGTCGAATAAACCGAAATCATGCTTCAATATCGAATATTTTTCTATTCCAATTCAGCCAAATTAGAAACATTTTAGTATACATCGGAAGCTGAAAAATCTGACATCGACGAAAAAATTGGATACTTTGGATCGCATCGGAACAGATACAGGGAAAAAATTAGTTATAAAAATTGACGCTATGCTTCTACCGCCCTTAGCAAACATAATGCTTAAAACACTAGACTAGTCAGACAAGGCAAAACAGCGAAATCGTTGCAGTTGTTTGTAGGCCAGTAGGTTAAGCAACCGATGGCACCCAATCTACTTGGATGGGTGACCGCCCAGGTGGAATTGATGCTATCTTTGCTTCAATTTCTTATTTATTAGTTAGAGATGCAGGCTGGTTGTTACTTCGAAAAGGAAGTAACAAATCAGCCTGGAATTCTCTTTTGTCCTTTTAATTTTTGTCATTGCCTCAGCTCAGCTGAGTCAGCTGATGACTAACATGTTAAATAGATAATTAATTTGATTACAATAATGCAAAATGCAACTAAACTCTTTGTTTGTCTGACAAACAACTTGACACGTTATTCACGGGGTTAGTTAAATGGTTTGGCATTATTTGTCGTTTCCACCAAAGCAACACCTAGTCACATCGCATCGCATCGTAAAGAAGTACCAGCAGTTCACAGAAAATATACCTGTATTTTTTGCATAAATTTATCATGGAATAGTTGAAGTCAAGATCATTTATGGCGTTGAGTAGTAAAAAAAAATTACGCTGGTGCAATTGTTTTGATTTTATTCACAACAAAATTAACTTGTCGAGCATGAGTAAACAGGGCTGTTGTTTTTTAGCTTGGGTAAGTGGTAAATGTAGTACCTGTCTTGTAGTACCTGACCAATTTTTTCCCCAAGCTAAATAATTGTTTTCATTCATCGTTGAGACTTAATATTAAAACACAAAATCTTCAAGAAAACTATTCGGTGATCGGAGGTGGTATCGAAAGGTACCATTTAAAAAGTTTGTCATGTGCACACGCAAAAATAATATACACGAGCCCCACAAAGATACGTTGTTTCATTTAATGTCCCAGTTCATCTTCATAGTTATGCACGTAAATTAACTCCTACACGTGTGCTACCATTTACATTAGGATGTTAATTTCATGCAAGTAAACTTTTACTTGCTAACACCTACACGTGAAGATACAAAGTATAATATATTGTTATAAAAGTAACCCGACACACGGTGACATTTGCTCTTTGATATTATCAAGAAATATATATAATGTCATGTCAATGAGTCGAATACGTTTTTGTAAAGTTCAAACGAATGCTGTGTGTATCAACTTTGTTCTAATCCAATCCGGATATTGCGTATTGTATAATTGTACACTGACTGACATAGGTACATACATTACATAAAGGTATGGGAAGAGGACGGATTCAACAAATTATAGTGAATAGTTAAAATATCAGTTCACACGTGGGAGTTGGGATGAATAAAGTGGAACTGTTGAAGCTACAAATAGAAATGGACGATTTCTTGGACACTCGATTCCAAAAACAATGAAATATTATCAACAATGTTTACCGTTTCCAAAGTCCATTTTCTATGGCTTTCTACATTGCATTTTTGAGTTTACAATTTGGTTAAATCAGATAAGTTCTTCTTCTAGTAGGTTATCGTCTAATCCGTTTTTTTTCGTCTCCAGAAAGTTTTTTTTTATTTATGCGTATGAAATACACATTAAAATTCTCCAAAAGCGCGTGACGAGCTAATTTAAATGTGTTTGAAACCCTGTACGTGTGTGTTTGTGTCTGACGTGTAAACCATATCACTGTAGAATATCTTGAAATTGTATGCTAATGCGACGCCAAAATATTATTAAGAGGCGTACTTATATCGTGCGGGTATGGGTAGTCATATAAATTGATAGATTAGTTTTTAGATGACATGTGTAGATCCTTCGATGAATTCCGCATTTACTTTTTTACTTTGACTTTTAAGGCTTCGCCTTCCATCCATGTACAGCTTGCATGGTGCGATTCTAGGCGAATTGCTCAATTTTCATAATGATAGATATCTATTCAAGTTTACTCTTTTCCAATGCTATTTTATGACAAGATTTTGTAACTAATTTTTTTTTTTCACTAGAAAATATTAGAGATTCGATAAGGACCATAAAATGCATTTTTTCCTCATGATTGGTTACAAGGCAAGGCAAGGCTTAGGAAAAATCAATTCACGAATTAAATAGAAAGCGAAATGATAAGTAATACACCGTAATCAAATAATATAATAGCAAGGTCGCATTATTACAATGGTGAACTTATAACGTTTAGAAGCCCTAGTTTCAGTGAAACTATTTACTAAAACATTTGGGGTGACGTGCGACAGGACATTAATTCAGTTCTAAAATGAAGCCTACAAATTGCATTGTTTATACTTATTTTTTAAATATGTTTTTTTGTTTATTTGTGTAAATAATTCTCAAAATTTCCAGACAAAATAACCGTCACAAATTTATTCAAAAATGCCATCATCATCAAACTAAACTACCTATATGGAAAATAGTCCCGAAAAATCTACGATGTCTATTTTTTCTACAATAGATTTATAAATTGAAGGAAGAAATATATATTTTTGCAGAAAGAACTGCTTACAAATGAATAAAAGTTTGCTACAAAAAACGATTTAATGAGCAGTGTACCGTTACTATTTAAAGATTCTAATGACCGTGTGCAGTGTGGGTGAGATCATAGTTTTCTAATTGAAAATCCATGTCATTGGACTCAATCTTTTTTGTATTTTCTTTTCTTACGGTTTCACCCCGCATTGCATTATCCGATTCTAAGTACTGTTTTTTCCAACTTTTTTTTTCTCTCTCTCTAAAACCCCATAATAATATTATCTTCGACGTATTATTTTTTTTGTATCACCCTTTCCTCATCCATGAAATAATTAGCATTTTTGTTTTGCCAAAACAAACAAATTCGGGAAAAATAGCCGAAAACCCGACTAAATGACACAGCTGAAATGACTGGAAATTTCACGTTAGAAAAATGACTATGACATCTGCATCTCTTTATGATGACAATAAGACAAAAGTGTACAAGAAGAACTGCTACATGAGCAGTAGATCATAGAGATCGCAAGAGATTTCAATTAAAGTCTTATTTCCTGCCTGCTTTTTTCAAGATCACTAGTAACGCAGTAGAAACGCCAACGCATGCCCTACATTCCATCATCCGTCATCTGCCATCCAATTCCGAGATTTATTTCTTCAAGCTCGTCTCATCATCTTACAAACATTATGTACATATATGAGTCTATCAGTTATAGTTATAGTTATACTATACAAGGTAGTCATCATGTGGTACGCGGTACAACATCCAGCGATCGGAATGTGGAATGGATGACGCTAAACTAGAGAATGATGCATTTATCCTTTTATGTCATTAAGTCATACGCAATTAGCATTGCTAACATCGTTTCTTTCACTCGTAAATCATTGAAATTGAATGATACTTCACAATAACATTTCATTAAATCGCCATTTGAACTTAATACCAGTAATGATTAATCATAGACTCGTGACTTGAAAATGTACATACTTGTAAAGAACTGCGTTCACCGTAAGTCCATGTTTTCATGATAACCTGTAATTAATTCACAGATAATTAATTCCAGGATAAACAACTTTAATGCGTCGGACAGGCAGACACACATGACGCTGTAAATAAAACTTTGATTAATCATAAATTAAAATATTTGTTTTTATAAAAAAACAGGTTTTACAAAAATTGTTTTCTCGGTATTTCCCAGAACTTAATTTACAAAGTTAGTGGTTTGTTTGTTGATACATATGTATGTATTTATGTATGCCTGATGATAAGACTTGATTTTTTGTTTATTTATAATCAGATATATCTAGCATGTCACGTCTTTACATTAGCCTTGACACTCTCATTGTGTCATTTTGTCTGCAGAAGTATAAAAAAAAATTATATTTTAAATTGTAATACAAGTTATCAGATGAATAAGTAAAACGTAAAGTAAGCAGTTTGTATTGCTTCATACAATCGAAAAAATGCTACAAATTTTGAAGCTTTCATAATTGCAAAATCATGGCTTTGTTGTTAGTCTCGATAGGGCTTCAGATAAATCGTAAAAAAATGAAGCAAAAAACGAAAGAATGCAAAACATTTTCTGGAAATGTCATGTTCATCTAAAAAAAAGTAGGATTGTCGCAACCAAACTATCGTATATGTATGAAGTAGCGTAATATGAAAAATTTAAAATAAAACTGACATACTGTAAGGAAGCATTTTGTCACGCAAATATTACAGGAATTTGGGCGTCTCGAAAGCTAACTTTTGACATTTATTAAATCAACGGCAATCGCATTTCCTTACACGGCGCTACGCTACAAGGTTAATTTTGTACATAATATGTAAGTGTGATAGATTGATATCTACGTAAAACGATATATAATGTACATGAAATATTTTTAGTACTTGTTTTATTTGCCTGACATAACGAGAGACCCTACATCATTCATACAACCTTTTAAAATCGTCAAGCCTTTTAGCAGGAGAAGGAATAAGCTTGCGATACATTTCAAAATTTTAAAACATCAATCAAATTCATTGGTAAATTGACGTTTGATAACCTTGGTCACGTGTGTGCGGCAAATCTATTCCTCCAAAAAAACAGCAGAAATCGGTACATTCAAATAATGCTTTTGACAAGGCTATGTCAAATTGAAAATCCATTACTGAGGTGCAGCAGCACTGCATGTGAATATTTTTTTTCGAAATTTCTGGGACAAACCTCATTAAAAGGAATGTTATATTTTTTGGGAACAAAAAAATGAACACAGTTTGCGGTACTAGACCTTTGACCACACTTAAAAATTGATGGACGGTCACGTTCTACATACAGTTTATATTGATATGCGTACATTGATGGCTAATTGACTGACATGATCGTTTTAGCTATTTGAGCTTTACCCTTTCGGGTAGTCATTTTTATGTAACATGCAAAAATGTATGTATGTATGTATGTTTCACACGGTGCAAAAATATTTGAATTGTGAGCTAAAAATACACAAGGTTAAATATTATGTACATTTTTATGAATAAGTACGTGGATTTTTTATTATTGTTCCTCAAAGCATTTTTATAAGAATATCAATACGCATATCAATACGCAACACCAAGTATCATTAAGATGAGAATAATTATACATTACACATCTCAAAATAGTAAAGCAACTTAAGCACAATTAACAACTCATATATTCGCATTTAATGAGAGCAAGTAGTTATCTAGCTAATTATTTTTTTTAAAGAATAAGTTAAATTACACGACAAGTAGAATACACTCAAGTTAGATATAAGTATGTACATATTTTTTTAGTTCTTATGACTTCAGCATTTCTTATACTTTTTGTAATACTTTAAAGGCACCGGATTTCGAGTTCAGACTTAAGACTCGATAGTTCATCATAACACACATACCTGTATTTGTCTTGTTTGTGGCTTGACAAAATAAGGTATGCGAAGTATACAAATAATTTACTTATGTTTTTTAAATTACAAACGACATACATTTCACTGTACGAAATAATCTAGCTAATCTTTTCTTCTTCTTTTGGTAGGGTTGCTAATCAGATAAAAATATTTGTTATTATTTTTTGTATACAAATCTCATCATCAGTTATACAGTACGAACACGCTTGATGCAATTAAAGTAGTATTCAATACAAAATGTTACGTTATGTCAAAATGTCATGCTATAGTGTCAAGTTGTGTGTAGAAAGAACGAGACCATAAAGACCGGTAAATATATAATAACCTTTTTTGGTATGTTTACCAGTTCTGTATATATAAATGCAATTATGACTAATATTTTGGTATATAGTAAAATGTAGATAACAATTTTTAAATAGATGGTACACTTTATAATCTAGATGTATTTTTTTGGAAGTTATTCAGCAATTAGAGTAATTTAAAATTTATAATACATTTTTTAGTAAAATACAGTAACGATCATATCATGATAAATAGGTACAAGTTGGATAGCCAATATGTATTACTGAGGGAACCCGGAAATTTCCCATATTTTAGTATTAGCGTCTTGGCCAGTGGATACTATAGAACTGTCGGTTAGCCACACGACACGGTTAACTTGACTTTGTGGATGAGCATCTGAAAAAAATATACGAGGGAGTCATAAAGTCAATTTGTACTATAAATAGACAATTTTTACATGCATGCACATTTGAAAAAATATTCAAACTTACTTTTAATGACAAGATGTTTATTGGGTTGCTCAACGCTCCACACAATTACAGTAGTATCCAAACTACCGCTTGCAACCAGCTTTGAATTTGGTGACCAACCCACGCAGGTGACGCGAGCAGAATGGAATCCCCATTCTTTGTTATGTGCCGGCTGTTTTCATAAAAATCAATAATTTTAATCAAGCGGCAAAACGTTGTTACGCATCAATCAATATAGCTAAATACATGTACTAAAAGTCATATTAAAAACGTCATAAAAAATCACCTCATAAGTGGCAGTGGAATAAAGAACGACTTTTCTATGACCGTCAGATGCAGCCAAATAGTTTCCATCCGGAGAGAATTTGACATCTGTAACTGGTCCAAGATGTTCCATGGATGCTTTTAGAGAGAAAGAATTTCCGGTCACCACATACACGTGGGTCTGCGTAAAACACACACACAGGAAGCACAAAAAAATCCACACAAAAAATTAGATACATATAAAAACATACAGATTATTACAGATACAGCATTCTTCGTCAGCTTCTTTCAATAAATTTGGCTTAGTTCATTGTCCTTCTTACTCTGTTATTCATGGAACCACCGACAGCAACGTCACCCGAAACAGGATTTATAGCAAGGCTAGAGGGTTCGTAATCCACCGGCAATGAGCCAACTTTCCGCCCATTCTCTATAATAAGCAACTACAGAAGAAAAAAAACATATTGGTTCATCTTAATAGGTTGCTATTTATACTTGTCTGTAACATATGCATGCAAAACATATATACATAAATTTAAACAGATAGTGCATCAAGATATTTACTACACACGTCGCAGACAAAGTGGTAGTAAAAAGAAATCGTAAAATTGGTTTTTTAAAAAGAAGGAGGAAACATACCTCCTTCACAGTCGCTACTATGACGCGATTCTCAGCTACATCCATACCACGCGGCTGTGATCCAAGCTTTAAGTCATTTGTATTTGTATAAGCAAATGTATTGAGATCAACAAGGCGGAGCGTATCGTCAATGCCACATGTGTACAATGTGGAACCCAAAACTTTCATTCCATTGATTTGATTTCCATGGCCCGTGCCGCTTATACGGTCGTTTACTCCGGTTGCTGCGTCCCAATACGTGACAAAGCCGTCGTGGGAACCGGTGAAGATTTTGGTGCGATCGTCATTCAAGCACATCACTGTAATAGGTTTGTTATGACCCTGCAACAATCATAAAGACAGGAATTTCAAAAACAATGATTAATAGTCCATGACAAAAGATGAGTGATGCTGATGATAATAAAAATGGGCCAGAGAAAGAATTTCTTAAAATAAACTGGATGATGTCCATGTGTGCCCATGTGCCCATAATTTTCATAGATAAGTACCAAATGAGTTTTCAGAAACTTATTTTAATGTACGCTTACCTTCACAATCCGGACTGGCTTGCTTGGATTGTTAATATCCAGATAGTTGATGAATCCGCTAAGAGATACTGTAATAATGTGTTGGCCTTGCCACAAACAAGAAACCTAAAAAATCAAATTATGTAAAAGTTAAATAATTGCCAACTGGATCAACAATGAGTCGTATAGTTTGAAATAATTTTTTTCTGTCATAACCTGTTGATCATCAACCGCAGTCCCCATCAAAAACTCAGCAACGACGCTCTTTGATTCCACCTCCCAAATTTTACACGTTTTATCACCAGATGAAGTCAATAACATTTTGCTATCCGGGCTCCAGGCAACACCATAAACGCCGCCATTATGAGCTGGACTTCCTAATTCAGTAATTAGCTCAGAGTCTTTTGCATCGTACACGAACACTTTACCGTCGAACCCACCCGAGGCGAATTTATTTCCATCTGGGGAGTATCTTACAGCTTGTACGTAACGCGAATGATCCTAAAACACAAAACAAAGGAAATGTTGAATATAAAAGTGTAAAGCAAGTTTTAAGAAATTCCATAAATATTATATTATTTAGCTTACAGTTTTTGTCATTTTGAACTTGAACGGTGGGCCTTCATAAATACCGATAGTGTTATCCTCACTACCAGTCACAATTCGGAAGGGACGGGTGGGCTTGAAATCGGCCGAGTTAATTGGTTTGGATTGTCCAGA
The DNA here is from genome assembly GCA_034695485.1 of Entomobrya nivalis. Lineage (NCBI taxonomy): Eukaryota > Metazoa > Arthropoda > Collembola > Entomobryomorpha > Entomobryidae > Entomobrya > Entomobrya nivalis. The sequence goes on along the minus strand of JAQFZH010000619.1, from coordinate 2,025 downwards.
AATTTCTCCGACGGAGGTTCCAGTATCCGCCATGAACACATGCCCGAATCTAAGTGGGAAATCAACATGACATTAAAACTCTAAATAATATGCATGCAAAAAACAAACGGGGAATATGTATTATAAAAACGCACTTCTCTCTCCCTTCGCCCACGGCAACCATTCTCTGACTATCAGCTGACCATGAAATGTCTTTAATTGGTCCCAGGAATGGAGTGAACTCATTTTTAAGAATATGCTCCTTATTAACAGTATCCCAAATTCTCAGCCTTCCAGTATTATCTGTAAATAGTTATTATAAATCAACATTAATACTTTCATGCATCATAAATTCCAAATGCTATTTAATATAAATTGCTTGACATACCTCCAGAAGCAATATAGAAACCACTCGGAGAATACTTTGCAACGACAACGGGAACCGAATGCTCAGTATAAATGTCAGAGATCGACGGATCCTAAAATAACAAACAAAGGTTAACTGTAATCTTGGCAACTTTTAAAGATTATTCTTTAAACACACAAGAATAACACTAAATTAATTTTACATCAATGTTGCGGATGATGACACTGTTGTTATTACAGTAAAGAAAGTTTTTCCCTTTCGGGTCACCACCCAAAACAATGGGATTCCCACGCTGGGTTCGTGGAAGCGATGCCAGTGTATTACCTAAAATTAATACATGAAAAATTCATAAAACGTTTAATTAAAACCCATTAACATGTACATTTAACACTTGAAAACTGCTTTCATATAAAGCAAATATTATGAAAACTTACGACAAGTGTATGACATCCTGGAAGACTGGCTGAATAACTTAAATCTCTGCTACTTTTTTTATCTTTCAAAACGTTCGTCCAGTTAAATCTTCAACTATTTTAAGTCAACTCTCTTCTTTAAAATCACTTTGTTCTCCAGCTTAATGAGCAAGTAAACTTTGCAAGTCTTTCCGTGTCTTTCTTTCTTAGCCTCCACCCACGCACTGTCTCTCTCTCTGACTAACTAGATTACTTTTAATTGTAAATATCTTTTAGCCAGCAGTGCTCACAAAAATGTAAAACAGAATGATGATGATGATGATCACACTAGCAAAAAATAGCAAAGAAACACAATTCCGGCAAAAAATTGCACAAGTATATTATTGTACTGAACTGAGTGTTACTACTTGCATAACAACTTCTATTCTGTCAATGTTTACAGAGAGAGCAACCCAACATACACAGAAGTGTAATGATAAATGCTACTACTTCCGTTGGGATATTTTTTTTTGGTGTGTGAAAATGAAATTAGTTCGCTTTTTAAAACGAATCTAAATAGCTGTCTTCTTGGTATACCAACAAAACGGAAAGAAGTTCAAGAGCCAATAAAAAAGTTCCATTTGCTAATGTAATGCTGAAGACTGCAAAGTGGACTTTCTTAAGATGGTATGCTGTATGTACGATATACGATGATAATAAGATGATGATGAGTAAGTGTATTTATGAAAGAAAAAATTATAACACCAAAATATTTTCTGTCTATCTGCCGGAATCTCGGAATATGAGAAAAAAATGACTTTTTAGCACTTCTTATTGCTTCTCTGCTCTGTGGTGTATCCCTACTTTATAAGTTTATCTGTCTGTTTTATCGCTGTATTGGTTGTGTGTATCTGTATGTTATTCTTTTCAGCAGCAGTTTGTATGTATTTTTTAGTCTGACTCACCGCTGAGTTTCTTGACTGATTTGTGTGCGATGGATGGTTGATGATGGTAAATGGTTAGAGAGGTTCAATTCGCTTGAAAGCTTTGCTTGTGTATTTTGAAGCATTCAATCTGTCGAGTACTAATCCAAAAAGTCCAACTTTTTTGTATACTTCATTCACTGACTCTGTGCCCTGTGCTATGCTTTTGCTATTGTGGTTTCGTTTTTTAGTAAGTTTACTACTTACTACATAAAATTTGAAACGGCTTGTATTACACAGGCTGTATGATTATGGAGGAGAGATATGCCATACAAAATTATGAACAGAATTGAGTCACTTTTTT
>JAQFZH010000618.1:0-29509 GCA_034695485.1 Entomobrya nivalis | reverse complement strand
TCCTCTAAAATTTTGTAGGGATCGTAATACGAGTTTTGACCTAAGACGAAAGCACCACCGTGTATAAAATAGACAACAGGTAAAAGTGGACCAATTCCAACGCCACCACTACCACTTGGTGGTCTACGGGAGTAGATGCTTAGAAATAGACAGTCTTCAGATGCGATTGTGAAATTGGTTAGAAATTGGGAACAGGAGTGGGGATGTCTTGTGGCATTGTACATTCCATCGCCCCAACCTTCGTACGGTTGCGGAGGCTGTATGAAAAAAAACATACAAATTTATTTCTTAACAAAAATTATAATTCGAATTGGATTCTCAATTGATTATGTTTATTTTACCTGGAAACGAAGTGGTCCAAGTGGTGCCTTTGCATATGGGACGCCAAGATACTGGTAAATGGTTTGACCTGTAACTGTGGCTGATAAGCTACCAGCTACTGTTCCATTTTTGATGTTGGCTAGTGGTATTGTTGGAGCAGCTTCATTGTTTGGAAGATTTTTTGGTGGGTGAACTCCTTCGTTTTGCATGTCTTCTAGCCATGATTGAAACAATGGATCCAAATTCTTGACATCCAATGGGGAAAAACAATGGGAATGTTTGGAGTGGCCTAGAAATATGAGTAAGAAAATTGTGAAAATGTTTCCAAGTTTCATGATGATTTTCAAAGGTGTAAATAAATCTGAGAGTAGTTTCAAATGTGCAATATGAGTTATGTTAAAATTTCAAACCTGTCTTTTATAAGGAATTCAATGCTTTTCACTCAACTACTTGATAACAATTATTTTTTTTGATAAGTTTGTAAAATAAACACTTGTCTTGACATGTAAAATTGGATTTGTTATTTTGATGATAAGCTACAAATATGGCCATTATACGTTGTCAGGCTTTTAGCATGCCAAAAGGTATTGTATGCTAATCGATCAATCAAAGTTGGCATCAGTAACAAGAAAAATATTAATTGGATTTGATTGGGATATCGATACAGTTAAAAAAAAATAAACTCAAGCAAATAGTCAGCGTATTAATGAAATACGTATATGAAGATGTGGTGATTGGATTTTTACTAAAAAAAAGTTCAGACATTCTATGCTTTTTTTTAAAAAGCTTTGTTTTCGTAATTGTTTTTGGCTTAGATGATATAACATTAATTTATCATTAATTGAATGTAGTGTATTTGGGTACATTCAAGTAATTAGTTCGTTACATAGTTGCATATAAGATAGGAACGTCATGTTAGAAGTTCCCTGTTTCGGTATTTGATGCTATGATAGAACTTCATTTTTTATGGCTTGCGTACGTGCGCAAATGTTAAATCCAAAAGATGACGTCAAAACATCCAAATTATTTTAACGACATTCTTGATTTAACGGTCGATTGTTTTCCCCTAACTTGCATTCTTACAAAAAAACTTAAACATTCGGCATTATGCCATTGGAGAGTAATTATAAATTATGAATTTGACATCATTACATATTTTCATATCGTTTTATATGATATATTATACAGATACGTGTAGATAAAAAAAATGAAAATACGTTTGGAAAATTTTAGTCGATTATGAAAAACGCAGATAGCATTATTCCCATTTTCAATCAATGACGCAATTTAGGCTTAATGTTAATTGCAATTATAGCATTAAGTAATTAAATTCGGGTGAGATGACACAAAAGCAGTTATTATTTTTTGTTATGAGTACAATGCAACTCTAAACATGAAAACTGACACAAGCCAATAAAAAAATATTAATGATATTTAAATGTGGATGTACATTAAAATAAATTGATTACATTATGAACTAGGGCGTGAATTGAAAATTAAAATGACGCACACCAACCCCAAAAAAATAGTATAAAAGCCTTTAATTTTTTACAAGTATAATTTACACTCAGTCAGTTCTTTGAAAAAGCTACTTACTTTTCCCAATATCCCAAATCATTTTAAAAGTCATCATGAAAGTTTTGATCGTTCTCGCTCTCGTTGCGGCAGCCACTGCTTATCCTTACTACGGATATCCCATGGCTGCTGGTGGAGGTGGCTACCAAAACGGTGCAAATCAGTATGGTGCGATGGGTGGGAGCAATCTGAACCAAATGGGAGCTCAAGGAGGACAGGGATCCGCACTTGACTCTGCACAAAACCAATACTCCCAAGGATCTGGTGGTCAGTATGGTGGACTCGCTGCAAGGAACGCAGGAGCCAACAATGCTTATGGAAACAAGTATGGACACACTAGCAGCTTTGGAGATAGTTATGGAAACAACAATGCGTACGACAGCTCTTTGGCTGGTGGACAAGGTTCTTATGGTCAAGGATCTCAAGGATCTGCTAACCAGCTGGGCACTTCTCAAGGCTCTCAACAGGGTGTCAACTCATTGAATGCCGGTCAATATGGAGCTGGTAAGAAAAACCCCCAAAAAAATATCCTTTAAAGTTAATCATCCCTTAAAATTATCAAACATGGTAATTAATTTTCTTTTTATTTATTTTTAATAGCTGGAGGCGCCAACCAATACGGAGCTGGACAAGGATACGGTATGTATGGTCGTTAAAAACTCGGGAAAAAAAATCAAGAATAAATTGAAAGAAAAGTTTAGTAAAATTACAATATTTCTTTATCATGTTTTGTTACTGAATTTAATTTGAAAGAGGAATAAAAGCAAAACAAAATATAATTGGATATTTGAACTTTGATGAATTTGGTTTGTTGACTTGGATAAATAATTGGCTGTTTTAGACCTTTTTTAAAGGGAGACCATTTTATAGCATTGTATCATTATGCAAAAGTATTATAATAAATACTAAGGCATTTCCTTTTCGAAAGGCATACTGTATGAAATTTTGGTGCAGAGCAAACTTGTAATTTTTTTATGAATATTTGTGTTTTAATAGGAATATGTATATGCATGTACTACTTAATTCATCTATTTATTACTATGCACAATTACTTTGGTGGATTTTACTTGAAAAAGCTGCTACTGGTCAAAAACCGTAAAAAAAACTTGCAAAATATGACACGGGACCATGAAGGTACTTTACACTCACTTTCGAAACTGCACCTGGAAACATGTCATCTAATTTTTTTTAAATGACGGAACCCTCTTATCGTTGGTTTGTCAACTAAGCGAAAATTTTCTAATGTCGTTCAGATGAGTAAATGAGTTTGATTATATTTCGAATATGTAATTTTTCTACTTTGTCGTGTAAAAAATAGAAAAAGAAGGTTGTAGTATACTGGTAGTTATCAGGAAAGAAAATCTAAGTCATAAACACTTGTCATGATAAAATAAAATATGTCTTCTATTGATTAAATACAAAAATAAATATTTTTTGGCGTTTTCAATGACTTGGTAGCGAAGATTTCTTGCAGTTTAATGATTCGGTGAGAGGATATCAATTCATTTAGAGTAACACGTGTGATGACGTCAAAAAATCTAGATTTTTTTCCACAGAAGGTCATTTCCCTAGATATAAGCGTGCAAGACAATAAGTCTATATATTCTTATCCAGATGTCGGAGATATAATTCGGCTGCATTCCAATGCAAAGTGTGCATTTATAGTATAACCTAGTTAACCTGTGGTTATTAAGCGTCAGTTCCTAAATGTGATCAAATAAAGAAATTCGAAAACTAAATTCAAAGTAATAAATGAGGATGATTATTTTAAAAGCTACGAGTCATCACGTTTATTCTCGTCTTAACACACTAGATGCAAACATGGACAGATACATAAATGGACAGACATTTTTTTTGGTTATACCTTGTTTTTAATGAAGCGCCATTTAATCACTAGTTATCAGATATAAATTCATAAAATCAATGAAATGTAATCGCAATAAAATCAATGTAACGTTTAATAAAATTAGGACGAGACAATGCGTCATCAGGGGAACGTTTTATGAACCATTATACTCCAAGTACGTCATGCTCACATTGTTAGCTTTTAGTATAAAAGAGCGAAACCGATTCGAAAGGAAGCATAGTTTACCAAAGCTGAGAAATCTACAAAGCACAACTTCTACAAAGGTTTGTCTCTCAAAAATATCTATATTATTTTTTTTGATAATTTACTTTGAAATCTAACTTATTTTACAAATTTCAGTTTCATTTTTAAACCGTCCGTCAAAAAATTCACCATGAAGATCTTCATCGTTCTCGCTTTTGTCGCCGTTGCCTCAGCAGCTCCATATTATCCAATGATGATGGGTGGTGGTGGCTACCAAAATGGTATGGGTCAGTATGGAGCCATGGGTGGTTCTGGACTTAACGCGATGGGTGCTCAAGGATCCCAGGGATCTGCTTTGAATGCAGCTAATTCCCAATTTGGCCAAGGATCCGCTGGTCAATATGGTGGTCTCGCTGCTCGTAACGCTGGAGCCAGCAATAATTATGGAAACCGTTTCGGACACAGCAGCAGCTTTGGTGATAGCTATGGAAATAGCAATGCTTACGACAGTGCCTTGGCTGGAGCTCAAGGAGCTTATGGTCAAGGTAGCCAGGGAGCTGCTAGCCATCTTGGTGCTGCTCAAGGTTCCCAAGGAAGCATGAATGCTTTGAATGCTGGTCAATATGGAGCCAGTAAGTTTTGATTTCACTTGTTTTTTTTATAAATGGATTTTGAATGTTTGCTAATATAAAAAATTGTATTTAACTTTTTTCAGTGAATGGCGCCAACATGTATGGAGCAGGAAACGGATATGGTTTCTATGGTTAAAAAAAGCATATGCTTAATAATTTATTATTGAAGGATTTCTTGAAAATTCTAACCGTGCTAACGATAACAATAAATTGAAAAGTGCAACATAAATTATCATTCTTCTTAAACTGCATAAACTGCCTTAAACATATTTTTGGCTAATGTTCTGAAAAAGTGCAATACCGTTATTCTCTTAATCACAAAAACATTCTCATACGCATATTTTAAAGGAGTGCATGACCTTTGAAATTTAGTCATAATTTTACCATGTTGTTCGTTTCCCCAATTATGAAATCTCCACGACTTGATTGCCCGTTCGCTATATTGATGCATGTAGCCACACTGTTCTAAAGCAATGGACCAAGATACCAATCCAAATATTGCCCAACCAGTCATTAAATATCTTACAGAAGGATCCATTAGATATCCATATTTGATTAGATGAGATCCACAAAACATGATCATTTTCATCATAAGCCAGTGAAGTGGATATATTAGGAAGCTGGTCACATTCATGTGGAATCTGTGAATAAGCTGGAGTGTTCTGTAGGTTTGTTGGATGTTATGAGGAGTCATGAGATTTTCAGAGGTTCTACGAGCTTGATGATGGTTTCCATGGCAACGCAGGTCATGGGATACGATGTAGTTTAAATGTGTTTCCTGAGCGAGCATAAATATTGATGAGGTGCAAAGGGAGACGGAGGTAATCATGTAAATTAATATGTTAAAAATGCAGGGCAGTAGGGAAAATGGAAACTTGTAATAATTTTGGGGAATGTAGAAATCGAAATAAAATGGGGAATCCCGGGCGTTTGTAAAGTAATGAGTTATTTCCAGACAGGTTAGTATCAAATAGCAGATTCGATTGAGTTTTAAGGCTTTATCGATTTTTCGATTGAGAGTACACGTGTTTGGGTTATAATTTGGGAGAAAGTTTTCTAAAAAAACATTAAAAATTTACATATGTTTTTAGAATATATATTTTAAAATATGAACGTTCCAATGAACTATTACCTTTGTATTTTTGGAAGAATGTAAAGTAGACATTAAGAATATAGCAGATATTATCCGCATTGAATGCTCCAGCCCCCAAGAAAATGCACCACATTGATGAATGCACCCATCCCAAATAAGCGTGATTGAAATATATAGAATTTTTAATTTTTCGAAAGTAAATCATTGCTCCAATCAGAAAGAGATTTTGAATTGCCAAAAGTATCCATATTCGAACAGAGCGTCTACGAGCATGAAAGCCGGAGTAAACTAACTGTCGTTTCGGGTCAAAGTGAAAAGGTGCTCCTAAAGGTGCTGCGATATAGTTTATCCAAATGTTAAACTTTCCAAAAAACGTTTTGCTTAACATGATTTTTGATTTTCAAAAATGTCAAAAATTCCCTATGATCCTATTCGGATATATGACAAATGAAAAAAGAACATTCTGTTTGTCGAGTAAAAGTCTTACTATTTCCGGAAAGTTTTAAACTGGCTGCATTGCGATATATAAAGTAACTTTTTATTCGAAAAATCGATAGTTTCATACTGCTCATATAAGAAAACAAGTTAGATAAAGCTCATGTTGCTGGATCAAACATAAAAACAAGTAAAATGATAAAAACATATTTTTTCTACGACTACAAAAGCCAATATTTAAAATATAGCTTTAAAGTAAATCAATTGAAAGCCACTTTTATTTTAAAATATCATATTAGGAGCATTTTGTAACCTCCTCCCATCAAAGCAAACATAATAGGCATATTAAGTAAATCGATTTGACCTGGAAAACAAACCAATTTTTATGCAGCGGTTTGCGGAAAAATACAAAATTGCGTTTTCTCTAAAGTAATCTATATTACAGGAAACTAACATTATCGATTAATAAACAATCAATTATCTGATCGAAACACGTGTAAATGTGGAACATGCGTACTAAATTCATGTAAGGCATAAGCAAAACTGTTATCGTCTGTAATCTAAATCACTATACTGCAAAATTAGAAAATTCCGTTACTATAACCCATAATCATTAAATTTTATTTATGATACCTACAATTAGCTAGATTCTTAAAATTTTCTAATTAAAATGGTCTACGTGAGATAAGATCCATTCTTCTCTATAATTGTAGTAAACCGACTTGCGTTGCGACACAAGAACCACGTAATCACGTAGTTACATTAAGAAAAATTAACGACATGTTTTTGCCTAATGCTTGATGAATTTCTCATTAAAACGTGTCAATGCTCATATTTTATTTATTTTATATTGCACCTTGAATGATGCAACTGTCTCAAAATTCTATCGAATGATCTTCAATATCCAATAGCGTTTCTTTATATGGATATATAATGTATTGTAATTAAAAAGCACAATAAATACCGACCAAGGACAATGTAGATCGGCGCCTTTGATTAAATCCTACTGTTAATGATATCGCTATAAAGTATGTCGTTATTTGATTTCAGTTGCGAAACAATATGTCGTTGAAATATTTTTAGGTCGCTGACGTTATATTTCGACATCCTCATAGTTCTCTTTGACTGACGCCAGAAAATCTGGTATAAAAAGCCCCAACTCATCCCTACCTTTCTACTATTCAATCTTTTTACCTTAACGCTGTGCAAAACTTCTAACAGGTAAAATATTGACACAGTTTTGGCCAATATGCAAAATTTAATATTTTGCAAGTTTTTTAAATTGTCTTTTTCTTTCTTCTTTTAGGTTTCAAAACCCAACCAACCTTAATTGACCATGAAGGCCTTTATCGTTCTCGCTCTTGTCGCCGTCGCATCGGCAGCTCCGTTTTATCCAATGATGGGAGGTGGTGGCTACCAAAATGGTATGGGTCAGTATGGCGCCATGGGTGCTTCTGGACTCAACGCGATGGGAGCTCAAGGATCCCAAGGATCTGCTTTGAACGCAGCCAATTCCCAATACGGTCAAGGATCCGCTGGTCAATATGGTGGTCTCGCTGCTCGTGATGCTGGAGCCAGCAACAGCTATGGAAACCGTTTTGGAAGCAGCAGCAGCTACGGTGACAGCTATGGAAACAGCAACGCTTACGACAGTGCTTTGGCTGGAGCTCAAGGAGCTTATGGTCAAGGTAGCCAGGGAGCTGCTAGCCATCTTGGTGCTGCTCAAGGTTCCCAAGGAAGCATGAATGCTTTGAATGCTGGTCAATATGGTGCCAGTAAGAATTTAAAAAAAGTATTTATACATGTAATGGTTTTATTGAAGGGCATGAAATCTAAAACGGAATATTTTTGTTCTTTTCTAGTGAACGGCGCCAATATGTACGGAGCTGGAAATGGTTACGGTATGTACGGACGTTAAAACTCCTGACATTTAGGAACCTTTTGAAAGACTTTGTTAAAATCGCATCGTCATGGAATAAATAAATAAAAACTGTAGGTTTTTACCAAAAAACAAGTTTTGTGTTGAATTTTAATTCGAAAGTGCTCATTTTATTTTTATGGAGTATCATTCTGTTACACAAAATACTATTTTAAGAAAATGCAGTATTGGTATTTCATTACGCTCAGGTAGCTTGGCAACTTATGGCATTTTAATTTTGCATGGATAAGCGACATAATAAACACGGAAACTCTGATCTAAATTTAAAATTACAATTCATCAAAAAAAAATTTCAACACTACAAAAATTATTTTAATCTTCAAGTAGCTGTATTAATACAGTAACGAAAAGTACAGGCAATGTTATTTAAATGTAGAGTTAAATTGTTGAGGTATGTTTAACTGGTTAGTATGCATCATCAAAAAAAATTGTGTTGACTCAGATTAGACTCAGTGTAACCCAAATAGTTGTTATTGACAGATATGTAACGTTAACCATAATTAGAATTGCATATGGTGCGAATTTACAATTTTGTCATTGGAATATTTAGGTCAACTTCCTTATGGAATGCTGAATAAGAACAAGTTGAAATTTAATTTAATGGCTACTCTGTTTTTAAAAGAAAGCGTGCCTTTAGAAAACTGATGTTAATTCGAGTAGTTTACCTAGTTATCTTCCTTTTTTTCCTTCTGACATCCTTCGAAAGTTAACTTGAAAAGGTTGCATTTAAATGGAGCGTGCAATTTTAGTCCATTTATTAGAAACGGCTTATTTGAATGTACTTTTTCTCCTTGTGCCAATATTCTACCTAAGTGCATAACACTTTTCCTCAAAATTTTGAAACATGGTTGGAACATATATAAGCCGCAACTCTTTCCATTTCAAAAATTCATCACAGCCGAAAATAAGCCGAAATTCGCCTTTCAAATTAAAGAATTGCCGTTGCCTTGGTTTTCCAAAATGGGAGCAATTAACCTAACTTGGCTCACTTTGACTGTTCTCATTATCTTGGTCATTACTACCGCCATTGGAGCAGAGGAAAAAACAGTAAGTGAAACTACCAAACTTTGAAGCATTCAATATTAAGATTATCTTTTAAAAATTATAATAAAACTGCAAATACATTCGTTTGAATCTAGATAAAACGAAGCGAATTTTTACAATCAGACATTAAACCCGCTTCTGAAAACGCAATCGCTAATCATCAATGCAGCTGTACGACAGCGACAGCGGAATGTACGAAAGACTGGTGTGTTGCCCGATTAACGGATGCAGTTGGTAAACAGTCCTGGGTGTACTTGGCTTGTGCCGTAGTTGGCTCATTCTTTGGATGCTTGGCTGATGGAATCGGATTCGAATGTTATAGCTGTTGATTTGGCCCTATTCTAAAAACAAACTAACAAATTCAAACAATGTAAGTAAATCTTTAAAATAAAAAAATATTACTAACATCAAAATTAAATAGATTAAATTTACCTTACTAATTACATAAAATTGGTTCAAGATCTTATCCTAATAGCAAAAAAAATTGACACTGTTTATGCCAATTAAAAGACATAAAATTGTTAAAACCCGTTTTTATAAGTGATTCATTTCAAGGCATCGTTTAAGTCAAATTAATTTGTGCACTCTATAGACAAGTATTCATAAAATATGAACTATATCGTCCAATCAGCAATTCTACTTTATTATTTTTTTCGTTACATTTCGAAAATATTTTTTTCCCATTGCTTGTTATTTTTAAGTTTATTTTCTCAATAATTGTTTATCAGTGCAAATATTATTGACATGTTTTCGTAAAAAGGATACAAAAGAAAGCAAAAAATAAGTATTCGGTTTATATTAGTCCCAGCTCAAGCCAGTATCTAAAGTACCACGGGATTAAGGGGTATTAGCGTTTTAAGGAACATTCCAATACTTTATATGCGATTCTAACAATTATACATATGTACATATAATTCATGCACTTCTATACACAAGTGGATTAATATGCCTCTATATAACTCCAGTTTCAAGCTATATACCTTTAAAGTAACTTATTTAACTTTTATAACTCCGTTATGCTCAAAAGTATTTTAAATGTTATATTTGACGAACTAAGCTCATAAAATATGCATAACTTATTCAAGGAGCCAGTCATTCCACAAGTTTCAAAATTCCGCTTTGAACATATGTATTTAAGGTACACGAGTCATGAACAAGGTTTAAACGATTACTTTAATAACCCATACCGGGAAAAAAGGAGTTGACATACCAATTTTGTAGTCATACTTAATGGAATACCCCTGACTCAAAAAAATATTTAAAGCTAACATGATATTTAAATTTAAATTATTGATGTCCGCTTGGATAAAAATCAGAATTGATTTTTTTTAAACTGAAAAACACATTATGAAACCAAATGACTTTTTTGTTCTATCGGGTGATATACGTGTGTATATTATATTTGTTCTTCGAGCTGGCAAAGCATAATCGAAGCTTTCAGTAGCAAAAAATTATTTAAAAAAAATATTCTGAATTGAATTTTGTTCAACGATTTAAAAATGTTTAGTGATTGGCTTCTCAACACTACAGCTTTAATCTGCAACATATCCTCTTATTTGGGTGCAGGACCCCTACACTTCAATCCCAAAACGCTTCGTTTCACAATAATTCCCAAAGCCACTGAAAAACTCCATCAAAACTTCTGCCTTTGCTTGATTTGGCTCACACTATCAATTCCCATCATACTCATTCGCTATGAAATTGGAGACTGGGAGAAAGTCAACTTGTCTCTGGGCTACCTCTTTGCTGTTTCCATATTCGTCATAATATACTCAATCTGTTGGCTACAAACACGTATTTTAACAAGAATACTCAACGCTCTCGTATATTTCATCAACCACCTTCGTGAAAACTATATGGACCCTTACTTCAATCCCAATAAAAATTCTGCCAACATTTTTCTCGAAGGACTTATCTTAATCGTGACTCTAATTTATACACTTCTTTTTATAAATCTCAGTTTATTCGTGATTGCCGATCCCCAATCCACAATACATTTGGGTAAACTTGTACCCAACGACTACTTCTATTTCCCTATAAGGCTTCTAGTGACATTATTCCACGTTTATCTTTATCTAGTCATTTGTTTTAATAATTACGTAACCGCATTTGCATCCACAGCTTATGGATTCTATATGACACTACTTTTCACTCATGAACTTCGATTGGGAAAACCTCCCGAATTTTATCACACTTTGGACAAACTTCGAAGTAAACCTTATAATCTTCAGTTGGCTTATAGATCCTTTCAAGTTTTACATCATAATACGATGCGCTTTATTGGATATTATTTGTTAGCATTTTATGCTGCATTTACACTAGCTGCGGTTTATGTAAACTTTGTGCTGATTCATTATTGGGGAGTTATGCATCTTATTACAAAGGCCTTGCTTTTAATGATGTCGGTGGTAATTATGGGCTCGTGGACAAGTTTACTGGAACTTGGGAAATTATATTTTGTTAATGGGAGCAAATTACTGAATTCTTGGAAGGGAAGGAAATGGGGGAGTAATATCGATACTAGAGTAATGAACAAGTTTAGGCAAAGCTGCAAGCCGATATTGATTTCCTATGGGAAATTATTTGTGATTAGAAGGCCAACAATACTTATATATTTTAGGGGTGTGGTGAGAGGAACGTTTAGAGCTTTGCTGACCATGAGATAAGCAGGGTTGATAAATGCTTATCATGGCATAAGACAGAATATTCATGACAAAAAAGTCAATTTAAGCTTCTAATATCACAAGTTATAATTGCAAGTATTTTTATTAGCTATATAATAACTTATACGTATACAGTAAATTATAAATAGATATTGATTAATTTTTTTTCTGGTAAAACTCTTACAGCTCCCAATAGGCACAGTAACATGGCTATGACATCGATGCTCGCTTAAGTAAAAATTAAATATGATATTGGGAAAAATATGAATCAATAATTTTATCGTACTGCTATACTAACTATATCATTCTGTACTATTAGTTGGTTGTTTTTATTTTATGGTTCGTTTAAATGGATGGTGATGTATGAGTAATTTAATTTTTGAAAAAGAATGTAACAAGTAATATTAGTATAATTTTTGAAATGTATGTATTTTAATTGAGCTTGTATAATTAATTGCAATTCGTAATACTCGAATTAAATAAGTAGTAACTGAAAAGCTATAGAAAATAAAACCATGTATTTACATATGTTATAAATGCATTCAAGATGAATTATTCAAAATTCGCTATAATATAAAACACACTCCGGGACACATACCTAAATATGTACATAAGCTTGTTCACCATAAATTGGTTGCGGGTTCCAATAGCTTTTATTTGGTTGAATGTGAATGTCTCTGTGTGTATTTATTCAAATTTAACTTCCGTCATGAGTTGGGCTCGTTTGTCTTTCAAGTATGTGGCTGCATAAATACACTCCACTAGACAGAATTGCAACTACTAAAATAAATAGATTACGTGAAATGTGGTTACTTTATGCATAACAAAAAGGCCTGCTTACTGTGACAGCGTGCTGAGTGCATAACTGTCGAGAATGAAGTTTGTCAAATTCATTGAAAGCTTTCTTCTTTCATATCAAAGTAGTCTACAGTCCCGCAATCAAACTTATTGTCTGTTTCAGGTAATCCGTTCAAAAGCTAGATTTAGGAACAAATAAACAACTCATCATTTGAAAACAGATAACGAGATGTAGTTGTCGGAAGCACCGATTCGGTTTAGGACAGTTTGACAGGCCTTCAAAGAGGATTTTGTTTGAGTATTTAGTAAAAGGAAATTTACAGCGTTTATTATCACGTATGCTTTTGGATCTTTTCATTTTATGTAAAAAATGTTCGTATATACTTACTAGCTTTCTTTTTCCGACTGCACTACACATCAAAATTACTAGAAAAGTAAGTAATACGAAAAGTTTCAGGAAAAGAGGATTACGACATGTCCAATGCAATAAATTGATAATAATTCGCAAATATTTACAACTTTTATTTGTATAGTTAGTTATTTAGATCGAATTTACTAATTTGCCGAATTTAATTTAGTTTCTACCGGAACGAGTCAGAATAGCTTTAAGGTTTGTGTTATTATTATGTCGTTTCAAAATTACAAACCCTGGACTAATCCCATTCAAAATACAAACTATACAATAAGTAATTTATAGTTTAATAATTGTTGTATATTTTTAGGATTTCTAAAATGCGTGTATTGTTTACGGTACGGTAGTTTACAAAATTGCCACTATGATAAATGTAATAACAGCAGAGTTCGCATGTGCATATGCTTTTGATAATTTGAACTTGCACAAGTAGTTTCATGATGTTGGCTTAGTTCATTCTCTGACATAAACAGGTAAATAGTATTTACTTCTATAAACATATGTATAAGAAACATTCATATCCAACAACATTTATTTATATGTACTCTATCAATACATTTTGCCTGCGGCGTAGAATCATAAACTTTTTTTTGTAGCGAAACTGTTTTTAGACAAGAGCCAAATATAACTTTGACACAACTCAAGGAAAACATTATAAAATATTTAGGATCAGTTTCCCAAGCTAAAAAAGCAATGTTTTTGGCTTCTTTAGTTTAGTTTGGTTTTGGTTTTTTTCTGATGCTTACAGGTTTTGAAGTTTTTTGTACTGAAAATATACTTCAAAGCAGATTTTCTAATATAAGTTATTTATTGTATCAGGCTAAGTTTAAAACTCCGTAAAATTTGATTCCTATGTGTTTAATGCTTAAATATAGTTTGAATTTTTTAAGTATGATCTAATACTTTACCAAAGGCTTAGTTTCTTCCTTTCATTTTAGCTTCTGCAAGCACAACATGTTTACCAAACGCGATTTTATAATTTACGATTCAGTACCAAATTAAATCCTTTTCTAAAGTTTGCTTCCTTCACAACTAATGAACCATTGTAAAAATTTGCATGACCATTGAAATAAAATAAAAACATACCTTACTTAACTCATAGCATCTGAGTTTTCCTTTTTTTCAAAATGAAAGTTACATGGACGTTACCCATGACATAGAAACTAACTGTGTAAAGTTGAAAGAAAGTTGAAAAGTTATGTTTGGCATGTATTCTACTTTCCATATAAGTTATGTACCACAGTTTTATATTGTGATAAATAACGCGTTTAATAAAATGCATCAAGATATTTTTGGAATTGACTTTGCTTTTAGTGAAAGCAAAAATATTGAATTGAGTGAAAAGTAAATCATGTTAACTCTCATAGTATAAAAATCCCATTATAATGTTTATCAAACAAATATGGCAAGGAACATACTGATATCATACTTTAAACATTATTTCTAAGCTGGCAAAGCGTAGGTATTAGCTTTAGTGAAATTTGGCATTGAACAAAGTTTAAACACAACAAAATTTACATATAAAAGGCAAAAATGAAAGCAACAAGAAGAATACAATCACACTGCAATGTAACCTGTTCAAACTGTTTGTTTCCTAAAAATCCGTTTCAAAGATTAAAAATAAGTTCAAAGAAAGCAAATCGTCACCCATGAAATAAAAGCTGGTCTTAATAATGTGTTTGCATACATACATATATACCTTTTTGCGATGATGAGTTCTTTTCGAGGAAAAAAAGAAGCTATATTTCATGCAAGATTAACATGTACTTTAGCTGCTCACACGTGTGTACATATTAAATAATGTGAGTTCAGTTGACATTAATATTCTGCATAACAAATTATTCAACGTTGTGCAAATTCAAGTTAATAAATGCTACGACAGACAAGACAATACAAATGTTTTGGCAACATCGTTAATATCCTTTCTCCCAAAGGCTACTTTATAAAACTGTATTGTTATGTCTAGCTAATAGAACGTTCGTTCAGAAGACCTTGTGTGCTACTGGTTTAATAACACCACCAGTGAAAGATATTTAATACCTCGCACCATAAACATTACCTTACTTCCATTGTCTAATTTCGATGTGCCTGGCTGATCAAGCGAAACATATCAGTTGTTTAACAATATTTCTATTTGAATACTGTTTTATATGCTCTTTTAATTTACGGAACCTGATATCGAATAAATTCACATATTTTATAGAGTAATCATCTAGTCTTACCATTTCCTAGGATTGTAAATAAACTACATTTGCTTGCTTACCAATTTATTCATTATGTGTTTTATAGAAGTTTTGAAACTTCAGAGAGAAGGTGGGTGTATACGTACGAGCCTTCCATTTAAGCTAAATTAAGAGTATATAAGAGAGTTATAGTGGAAAATAGATCATATTTTTCTCTCTAAAAAATTGAGCTTTATAATGTCTCTTGAAGGTTAAAATATAAAGGTATACTTTCCTTCGCAAAATAATTAAACAGGATGTTACCTTACTTCCAGTCATTTCAGAATTTCGTGGCTTTGGAAATGTCTGGAAGGAAAATATAAATTAAAAATACGTTTGGTTAGGAGGTTTCCTTTGGACTTAGTTACATTTTAATATATTCTTTCCTTTCAACATTTTTGCTTTCTTATTTAAATGGAGTGTGCACAAAACAGGACGTATTTTATTTCCATCAAGTAACAAACCCACAAACATAAATGAATTCACAACAGGTGTGTGGTTTTTCTGTGATTCTTTGTCACTACTTATGAAATATCAGGATGTGAAATTGAGATTTTTAGAAATAAACGAGAATGAAATAAAACCAAGACTTTATAGAATACCTATCGAAAAGATTCGCATTGTTTGAAATTAATATTTTCCGCTTTCATTAAAAATATTATTTTGTCTGAGAATAACTGCTGTAAACTTCAGCAAATGAAACGTTTTATCTATGATTTTCAATTATTTGAATGCTAATGATATATCTGATATATCACCTCCCCTCAAAAAGTTTTCAAAGCTTTTTCGGTATTTTATGCAACGTTTTTCATAAACGTATCAATCAATATTTCGTACATTATTTGTATTAAAGATACGTTAAGCCTTGAAATATAATCTATGCTCCGCAAAGTATTAATCGTAGAATAGTCGTTTTTACATTTATGATAACCCAAACCCATTGTAAAAATATAAGGAAACCTGGAATCTAGTAAACTTGGTTTTATTCACATTTATTAGTTCACCTTGCATTTATTTTTGAGGATATAATTTGCAGCGAAATGTAAAGGAAAACTTAAAAAGCCTATAAATTCTTTACAAATTACAGTTTTTATTAATACTATCACGCTTCTAAGACTAAATGTGATAAATCGTGAAGACATGTAATATATTGTTGTTCCATAGTGTAAGAATGCAGACAAGCAGACAAACTGCCTTGAATACATACATATACATATGTATGGAACATACTATTGAATATATTCCTCGAAGCCATGAATAGTTTATATTTTATATTTTAAAAAGTATCCGCCAGTGAAATAACTAAATTGGATATAGTTTTTAGCGCTAAACACAATATGTTTTGTTAAAAGTTGGCTATCCCCTTGTGGTTTCTTGTAAAAACCACTGTTTTAAATTACTTCACAAATAAAGTGATTGACAACTGGAATCACATAACTTGACATATATTTAAATTGATTTTATTTAAGCGTAAAAACCTGAACTGCTTTTCAAATGCATAAGAAAACCAGACCAATTTAAACAGAAATAAAAAAGCAATTCATATAATGTTCCCGAGAAAAATTTCAATGCGCCATTTTAGAAAATATCATGCCGATTATTTTGTTCCATAGCTTTTTGATTTGTATCAAAAGTATTACCGTGTTTGCATTTTTAACTTCTGTTACATAAAAAGTAAAAATGAATGTATTTTATTTGATTTTGAAGAGGATGAAGATGCGCTTTGTGCGAAAGCTACAATTCATCATTACATTCTTGAAACAAATACATTTTTCTCCTTGAATTCCCATTAGAACTAGCTTTCACAGTTTACACACAGCTCGTTGATTCTGAATTACGTTTTCGTTGAAACCCACAAACAGAAGTAACGTATAAATCATACATGTCGCATCCTAAAAAAATATTTGGAGAAACAATGTAATATTTTATGAATTTTGCACGTTTTAGAGCAACAACTTACGAGACAGTTTTTATAAAAACGTGAATCGCTTAATTTTTTGCTATGAATTTTGCCCATATTTTATTTAATGTCTTATTCATTAAATTTTCAAGAACATCATTCTCTTGTGCAAAAGTTTTTACTTAATAAATGTTTCACGGCTCATCATAAAGGAAATGCTTACAAAGCATATAGAAACCAGCTCGTTCAAGCTTTCTCTTTTTATCTTCACTCAGATAAAATAAGAGAACCACTGTGGATTCCAGCTCAGTATTCCTGGAGACTTTCCAACGACTGGATGCATCTGGACCATTATTGGTGAGAGTGAAAGCTGTGTTCGAGTTTATTCCTAGTACGGGATATACACCAGAAATAAAATAAAGCTTTACTACGAAAGTGTAAACGTAAATAGAAAGCTTTAAAATATATAGCCAGTCACATCTTTAAGAAATACCATTTGATGGTTAACCATGGAAATTGAAGACCTTTTAATTGGGGAAGATTTCCGAGTTCCAAGTACCTCATCAAGTTTTATCTCGATGAATAATATGGAATTAGTGATACAACAAGTTTTAAGTGGAAACTGGGATAATATATCGTTACCACTAAGTTTGTGGCAAATCAGCCAGTTGGAAAACCTGCAGTCAGCTTCTGGAATACGATGTTTGATAACAATGTGGTTTGATAGTCAACGGGATCTTCTACAAGGTATGTTATGTCTGTTGTCAAAAGCTATCGGTTTATATAGCTCTATCCTTATTAAAGTAACACTAAATATATATGCAAATATGTGTGTATATTTTTTAAAGTTGTTTTAGCTATTACATTTGTCGTTTTAACGAATCTGCGTCGTTAGATTTTAACTCGAACGACATTTGAAAGACCTTCAAGCATGAATATAAGGAAGTAGTGAAAGAATAATGTTGAACTATATGCGTACACCTGTTATCCTAACATTATTACATGTTGTCTTCGAGAAAGTTTTCTGTTTGTCGCGTGGAAATCTTCTTGTGGCACATAAAGTATTTATAAGTAAAATAGTAGAGTTCGATGCTAAATATAACTATATGTCTATATTACTGAAGAAAAATACATCTTTTGGCCAATTTGATTCTCATGCTCCAGAAGTATTTTCTATATAATGAGCAAACACAAAACTGAAACTAAACTGTTGAGAAGAAATCTCAGTAAGTCTTCATTAAATCGCAACAAATTTTGATAAACTAATTATTCTGTGGAGAATGTACGAATTAGTACAGATTAAAGAATTATAATCGACAATGAGCTCAATTTTTTATAACGCACTGTTACGTAACAACGAAAACATGCGAAATAGTCCCACTGTATGAATTTGTTAATGTACACACAAAGTATGCAAATGAATATGGAATTCGACTATTCGAAATTTAATAAAACGACTCATTATCGACACAAAACCAATCTTTTTTCAACAAATGACAAAAATCATTTTACAAAAGATCAAAGACAGTAATACCTCTAAATACTGTTCATTTATTTAATCCGATTATCTCATTTCAATTTTCTCTGGAAAGGATCATACTGTAATGCAACATGGGACAGTCATTACTGCTGGCCACCAACCCCAACTAATACTGTTATAACCCGTCCATGTTCAGAAACATTCCAGGAGAGCCACCCAACTTTCGCTCAGAATATTGAGGGAACTGCGTCAAGAGTGTGTCAGGAAAATGGGACATGGCTTAAAGGCAACTGGTCAAACTACACAGAATGTGCAGACAATTACGAGGCTTATGTTGCAAAAACTGTAAGAAATTTACGTATTTCGAAATATATATATCTATAAAAATGTACATTTTGACTTAAAGACGTTACATATATATATGTCACGCTTTTGTATAAACAGGAACAACAAGAAAAATTCTTTCTTCGCCTTTGTCAATACATGCTCTTTGTTGGATCAATTTTATCCGTGCTTTTTCTTTCAACGGCGCTTTCAATCTTTTACCATTTCAAGTAACGTGCAAGTTTTACGAAGAAAAATTTCAATTAAGAAACAAGACATAAGGATAGATGAATATGTACATATGTATATGGCATTTTTCCATTTTCAGATGTCTCTGGTGTGATCGAATTGCAGTTCTTGTGCATCTCATGGTAGCCCTTCTGCTTAGATTTATCCTTTTGTTTGTTATCACCGAACCCATTGTTTTCAGCAGATCCAGTACCTATCGTGATATCGTAAGCATTTCCTTTTTTCTCATTTATCCTACATTCAGTTTACTTGGAAACATATTGAATTTGTGAAATTGAATTAGGACCTTCTGTGCAAAGTAATTTTGGTGATATATCTCTATTCAACAATGGCTACGGTCGGCTGGATGTTTGTTCAAGGGGTTTATCTCAACTCAAAACTAACAACGAGTGTTTTCGGTACACAAACGCCCTTCAAAGTGTATTATTTCATTGGATGGGGTAAGCACGCTATGAAAAAACAATGGAATTCAATTCAAACTTTAAATAAATTGTCAAACTCTATTGGGCTCCTTCACAGGTATACCTTTTGTGTTGATACTCATATATGTTATAACAATGGCAACATTCCACGCAGATCTGTCCTGCTGGAAAGGGTATAGTGAAATGGATGAAATTTGGATTGTGATAGGGCCAATACTTGCTGCTCTTGTGGTATATATACATTTAAAAAAATACTCTTTGTTTGGCTTTGAATGTGTTCAAATGTTCAAACAGTAAAAATTTGAAAATTTATCTGAAATATTATTAAATCTAAACACTATTTCGGTTTAACAGCTAAACCTCATATTTCTTCTCAACATATTACGGATTTTACGTGAAAAGGTTCAAAATACACTTGCAACCACGTCGAGATCGGATTTGTCACAGTTCAGGTAAATAAATATTTTTTTGACAAGGGATTAAAGTTGTCATTCATTAAATTTGTAATGTACTTACGTTTTACTAAAATACTGTCCAGGAGACTTAAATACTATTACCGTCCAATAATATTTAAATGTACTTTTTGGGACATTTCCTTTTTACACATGAGCAAAATACAATTTAAAAAGTCAGATTTAGATTGACAATACGCCAAAAAAAATGTTTTTGGCCGCATAAAAGACCAACTGCAAAGCTGGCCACGAATTGCAGACACAGCTGTCCATTATCTAAATGGAAAATGCCTACACGTGCTCTCAGAGGATTACTTGACTTTAAAACTGGTCCAAAAATAAATGAGAAAGCGAGGCCAAAATATGCATGTCAAGCCAACCATTTGTATTTGTCCAATAGTCATTCCGCGAAATAGAACATTCATCCAAGTAATGTCTAACAATAGGAGTCCTCATAGTAGAGATATTAACTTTGTCACGTTACAGTGGATTATAAATTCCATTCGATCTGCACTTATAGTACATTCAGCAAATAATCCATATCTGTGCAATATATTGCCTTAGAATTTCTGGAAAATCAATATGGATAAGAATAAAAGTGTACCAAGAGACGAAATTAGAGAATAGTAGCATGTCTATAAGATGGGAACTGTATTTTAATCTAGTGAAACCGAATACAGTTCTGTTGTTTTTCTTTTAGAAAATTAGTTGTTAAAAAATTAATTAGTTTCTTGCCACTTTGATTTAACATAGTCATACATCACTTGAATTCGTTTTACGTTTTTCATATGACAGCCTGTGATAATGTTTTATCTTTTCTGTGTGATATTTTTTTTCTATAAAGGACTGCGGCAAAAGCTACCATAATACTGTTTCCAGTCTTGGGAGTAAACAACCTTCTATTTCTTTACGTTCCTGGAGACGCCTACGAGAAGTACTACGTTTTTCTGAACACATTTTTCAGTTCCTCTCAGGTAACACGTTTAATAGGCCTACAGCATGAAAGATGTTCTCTTGAGTAACTGCTATATTTTTATTTTCAGGGCGTGTTTGTTGCTTTGGTATATTGTTTTCTAAATCATGATGTCCATGAAGCTATTCGTCGTTCGTACAACAGGTTCAAATCCCGAAGGGTAGAAAATACTACTTCTGGTAGAAGTAATAGTAATGGTAGAGGTGGTTTAATGATGATGGTGGAAATTACTCCGGACAGTACCCAAATTCAACCAGTGTCAGTTTAGATATATGTTCTTGTATTGTAGACTTGTTAAATGGGTAAAAATAGGTTTTTTCTTGACATGTCGTCAAATATATTTTGATATGGATACTTATTTTAGTTGTATTAAATTCCTGACAAAAAACTATACAATAAAATATTTATCAGACTTTAAAGTATAATCATAAGTACACATAGTGTGTATACATGGTACTCGTTTTAAATTCTATTATAATATTTTGAAGAAAAAATCATTTGTATACTTTTGTAAATGAAGTTATTGTGAATAAACTGGGACAATGATGCGTGAACTAATATTAATAATTTACTAACGATGTTTACAAGATCAACTTAAATTGCCACTACATATAAAACTATATATGTATTCAAATGTACACATGAAACATACAAAGATGTCCATGAAACCAATGCTTTCTTCCTGGATTCTCATTTTTACTATCGTTGATAGCTCATAGCTCGATAATTTTGAGTTACGTTTTCATATAGCATGTTGACAAACCATACCGTATACATTCAGTCTACTGTATGTAGCATCCTAAAATGATTCGAAACAACAAAGAATCTTAAGCTATTTCCATACTTAAACGAGGGTATATGTATACTTGAATACAATTCGCATAAAGTCTTTATTATGCCTTATGGCTCAGAAAGTATTCTATGGAGAAACAAAGTTTCTTAAGATTTTTTAATAACTTATTTTTTGTTACTTTTGCATTTATTGATTTTTACAAAGAAATAATAGCATGAAATATACAGCAAACATAAACTACCGGTAATGAGCACTGGAAATTTGAAATGAAACGCGTAGAAGAAGTATATTTGGTTCGACAGGTATGTACTTTTAAAGCTAAATGTGAAAGGATGCATGCAAGCAGAAAACAAATACAAAAATGTATTCCAATATTCCGTGTTCCGGACTGCTGCTTACCAGAAGATATTTTTCTCTGAAGTTTTTATTTTCAAAAGGATTTTCTGCATATATATTACATGGTACGCTGTTTCATTGGGGCATAAAATATGACAAATCGTTTACAGTATGTTTGATTAATGTCGATTTTAGATTAGTTTTCGAAATTCACGAAGCATTTTATGTTCATGGCACATTTTTTAGACGATTGAACATGTGGTTGAACAAGTCGTTGCTTAAGTGATGACAAGAACTGTATTGCTCAGTTCAGTACACATATTTCATTGGATAGCACTCAGCACGTGTAGTTTCCACGGATAGAAGAACCCCTTGTATTTCCTCGTAACCAAAAGGTAAATCATGAGCAAACAGATGAAAAACTACAATTACTTATTTGATTGAACATCGAACTTGCTTAATCTTATACACAGAAGTAAATAAGTTTCATAAATTCGTGATAAGTCTGGAGAAAGTTAAGGTGAAAGCAAAAAAAAACTCTTTGATACAATGCTACAGAAAAAGTTTTTCAATGTGTCTTTTAAGAAAAACTTATGTTGTTTTCTTTTGTCAGAAAGCTCTTTAATGTCTCGTCTCAATAGTTGTTTTGCTGTTAATATGCTGATGGTACTACTTTCTATTTATGTTAGTTACTTGTCACTTTTTGTACTTTACACAATCAATTTGTCAACAAATTTTAACGCTGAATCAAATTTAATTATTATCAATTCTTGATTTTATTTGAGTATATTCATTGAATATTTTAATTATGAAAGAACACCTGTGAGCCAGAAAACATCTGTGAGTGGGTTTTGGTAAATTATGCAGAAAAGGAAAAAAGTCAGCACGGTGCCCTATTTTAAAGTATGTCATCATATTAGCTTAAGTAGAAACGTGAAGCAATTCATAAATGTTTGTTCCCGAATTCAAATGTATTTCTGAAGCTATGGTTTTTGACTTTGACGAAGATTAAGATGTGCTCTGGGTAAAAACTACATTTCATAAATGTTCATGGAATTTTTTCTCTTGGATTCCTCTTTTTACTAGCCTTCATAATTTACACACATCTCGTTGATTCTGATGTACGTTTTCTTGTGAAAGAGCTTTGACGGCAATTTTTATAAAGAATATATACTTTAAAATTGTGTTAAATAGTTAGTATGTATCTCAAGAATATAACGTCTTGCTAATAAAACTCTCCAGAAGACCTTTCCCGTGAAGTTTTTGTTGAACAAATGTATCACGGCTCCTAATTAACAAAATATTTACAAAACTAGAACGTAACACGTAGAAGATTTCTACTTATTTTCTCATCCACTTAAAAACAAAGTACCACAGTTAGTGCAAGCTCAGTACTCGGGAAGACGTTTAATCGACTGGATGTACGGGGACGGGGTATTTTCCGGTGAAAGCTGTCCACGTTCAAAGCCACCGTTAAAAAAATAGTGATAAACGGGAAAATGAAAACGGTTTTAAAACTAATGAACAAAAACTAGAAACGAGTTGTTTGTTGTAAGTTGTTGGTAGGTATCGCAGCTGTATGTGTAGCCCCCAGGGCCTGGCATACAATTCTTGATAACAATGTGACTTGATGGTCAACATTTGAAGTTTTTTGAGGTAAAAGGAGACTTGATTGCAGTCAAAAACATCATTGTTGATATAATCTTGTGTTTAAAGTATAACAAGTGAGTATTGTAAAATTCCTATTGCAGAAAACATTCAAGCTATCCAAATCCTTATTATTGTGCTGTTTCCCATTTGTGTGCACAAGGTTTGTCTGATTTCAGCTCCAACCATATAAATAAACAGCATGTGTGGAAGCAATCAAATGTAAGTAGATTAAAAAATTCTAACCCGTAAGAAATTGAATGAGGCCAAAGAATACACTTGAGTAATTCAAAAGTACACAAAGTCTCGACGCTCAAGCAATTAACATTACTAGATCTTTAATACAGCGTAAAAAATTTCAACGAGCTTGGAAGTGCAGTAATTACCACTTTTCCTAAATAGGTCACAAGTAGAGTTCTCGTTCAAAGAGAAATACAGAACAAGAGATAATATGAGATCTTGTTAAATATTATCACATTGCTATCTGCGGTGCGATCAAGTGGAGACTTCGTTTTAATGTAATAATAATAATTATTCGAGAGAGAATACTCAGAACCTTCAACGAAGTTTACGGTATTCTCCAATTTTACACTGCCGTGAGCATATAAAATAAATTATCCAATGTAAAACCCATTTGGAGTGCAATGAGTTAAGTCGTGGATGACACATGGAAGATTCCCCATAACGAAAGCACGCATTAATGTAATACAAGATCAAAGGAAATAAATCCACGTAGCCTTTTTTGATCTAGGCACATAATCCGCTTATCTCATTTGATTTTTTTGAAATCTTTCTCAGTGGAAAATGCCCATACTGCAATGCCACTTGGGAAAGTCATTACTGTTGGCCACTTACCCAAACTAATACCATTATCCCTCGGCCATGCCTGAAGAGTTGGCCGGGGGAATTGTACATGGCTCAAAGGCAATTGGACAAACTACACGAAATACACCGGCAACTATGATGCTTTTGTAGCAAGAACGGTAAGAGTACCTTTTTTAACTTATTTATGTTTTTTTCATAAAAAGTAAATTGCTGTGCAACTTTTTCCGTGCTTTTGTCTCAACAGGTTTTTCCAGTTTTTACTGTTTCAGGTAACCTTGTTCTTTTTATGTGCTAAAAATCCAATTTGGAAACAACAACCCCTTTTATACATATATGTCATATTTTCAGATGTCTCTAGCTAGATCATGCAAAATCATATGGTAACCCTTGCACTAAAATTTATTCTTTTATTACCACCAATCTAAGCTATCTGATGTAGATTTTGTGAAAACAAAGTTGCAGACAGGACGCTGTTTAGCACATTGCACAAAGCATTGTTTCTTATCAGCTCTTGTAAATGTTACACTAGAACTATTTTACCGATTATTTTGCAGATGGCACTTGATCCCATCGATGTATTCTACGACTACCATCTACAATGGAGTCTGCTACTTTCTCTCTGCTCCCACTGGGTATTTGTACGAGTTCTGCTTTCTCCGGAAATTCTTTACGCTTGATGAAAACACCAACACAAGCATACAAACAGTCGAAGCCAAAAGTCACACGTCACGCCATACTGGAGCGTTTATATGAACTTTTCAGCATTCTAACACTATTTAGTTTCGCAAACGTTTGGAGTAAAGTTAGACAATTTTCATTAAGAAACTCGAGTAGACATCATGTTCCAGTTTGGGTTGCAAATGTACTTAAAACAAAGTGCAAAAAGTATGCGTGGAGTTTACGTATTCAAACATGTCAACCTGAAACCTTTTAATTTAGACAATAAAATGAGTTTGGTCTGCATTTAAAAAAAATGGAAATCTTAATTTTGAATACATTATGATTGCAACATTGATATTTCTCATTTATTAAGTGCAATTGTTTATTAATATATTCAAACAACAAAACCATCAATTTACTATGAAATGTCTAGCAGAAAATTAAATCAGAGCGACCACTCACAATCCCTTTTCCGCTTCAGCTTACAATAAAAATCTTTCAGGTACCCACAACTTGCTCCTGATTTCACATAACTAAATTGACAGTTTTTCACGTCACAATTTTTGGGAAATTTGCAGATAAACATTTAAAAATTTATCAGAGATTAAATATTTTTGGTTGAGTAATTAAAGCTAAAGCTAATCACGATTACTCTAAATTCCATAACTTTTCTCATCAATATAATTACAATTAGTCAGTTTGCTTGCACAACTTAAATAATAATCTATAAGTATTTACCTAACATCTTATTATAACTTCAAAGAAGAGTTTTTAAACAAATACTAAAATTTAAGGATATAAATTATTCAAATAGTATAATTTGTAAGTAAATTAATTGTTAGAAACTATAAACAATTAAATTGCTTGAAGCAAGAAGTAACATTATATAGCAAATCGGTTAACATTACAGTAAAATAGATTATTGTACAGCTTGAAATGCGTATAGCTAAAATAAAACCGCATTATTTACAGTTAAAATGTTGAAGAAACTCACAAAAAAGTAAACTAGTGTTAAGGTCAGCTCTCGAAAAACCTGTAAGCCATAAATAATATTTTAATTTTAGGGAATCAAGTAATTAATGCATACTTTTTTACTTAATTTGAACTCACATTTTTTAAATGGTAGGCATTTTTCATTATACAAGATACAATACAAAGTTTGCCCTTATCATTTCGTCCAAGTTCACGCACTGTAAAAATGATACCGGGACATTTGTGCGTGACTCGTTTACTGATGATTTCAAAAAACCCAATAGTTCACAAAAATTTGTGCGTATATAAATCATACAAGATTGTAATAAAATAATCAATCCTTTTGTCTGTAGTGTAAATTTAACTTGTCAAACTTTATCATTCTAGACTGAAACAAGTAAGCGCTGTCTAGATATAGCTCGAGTGCTAGCTTTACGCTTGATA
This sequence comes from Entomobrya nivalis, assembly GCA_034695485.1. Lineage (NCBI taxonomy): Eukaryota > Metazoa > Arthropoda > Collembola > Entomobryomorpha > Entomobryidae > Entomobrya > Entomobrya nivalis. The sequence continues at coordinate 2,848 of JAQFZH010000618.1, read as the reverse complement.
GATTTCACAATTTATTCCAAAACCAGTTATGGTTCTGGTGGGTAAGGTGGAAAAAAGTCAACATCCATTATTCAACCGAATTTATTTTTCCTGAAGTTTTGTCAAAGACGCAGTATACCTTTTTAATCGTAAAGATATTTGCTAACCCTCTCTTTTTATTAACAAATTTCACTTTTGAAACTTAAATCACAACATGTATGATCACTCCAATATTACAAGTTATTAAATGATTTTTTCGTATAATTGGTTATTTTTTTCTTCAAATTATCACTCTCTTCATATAATAAACAAGACAAAGATGCGCCTTTGTTAGTAGAACAATACACTGCCTAGTTTTCCGTTAGTGCTATTTAAAATTTATTCGCTACCTTTGAGCAGAATCACTGGTAAAATAACAAATATAGTTAGAATGCAGACTATAACTAGCAAAATGCTGATAGAAAAAAACAGAAGGTCGCCATTGCAACCAGTAAAATCATTGCACAAACGACCATTAGTCTCCGACGGATTCTGTAATTCCTGACTTGTCAAACATGGCTGGGATACTACAACTGCAGAAATTTCTTCAATGGACGGATGGCAAATTACCGTAGTGCCATTTGGCGTCTGTTGAACAATTGTATTTGACTGGGGTACTACAGTTTCCAAATTTTCAGTGAAGGTTGTTGTTTTCATTTTGTATTTTTGCACATCTAAACTTTAGTTCTGTAAAGAAATATTTGACAATTTGACTAAATTCTGTTAATTTAGGTATTGGATTTCCATTGTTTACCATTTAATCATGGCCCAGAGTGAACTTTTGCTTACCACTTGGCCAACTCGAACCTCAAACTAATGAAAATAACAAGTTGAAACGTAATATATATCCCAAAAACGACCTATCATGTCTTTACATGACTACGTTTGCGGTGTTTCAACATTTATGATTAGGAAACCAATTAATATTGTTCCAACATCCATTGTACCTCATAAAATCTATTTCGTGGGTGTGACCTGGAACACATGTGCTCCATAACACAACTCTGCTTTCACAATATAAAAGACATTTATTTCTGTGGGATAATGTGAAAATGGGTATTTTGCAATGTAGTCGAACTAATCTGTATTTGGAGTTTCATAACCACAAGCTTATGAAAGCATAAAAATAACATTTGTGGTTATCCTCCTACAAAATTAGGGAAAAAGCATGAAACCTGTGAGAGCTTTGTTATTTTGAATGACATTTGAACCACAACAGAAGTATGGAGGCCCCGTGATCACGTCAAAACTAATTCAACCAGAAAACCAATATGAAATATAGCACGCAGCATTGCAGATGTATCCAAACAAACATGGTTTTGGTCATTCCAAATGAAGTTGTCGTAGGTATTTTCTTGTGGGAGCAATTATGAAGGGATTTTTTGTCAACAATTCGTATGTTTTTGTTCTGTTTGGTGTAGGTGTACATACTTACGCGGAGGTGTTTGTCAACTTGTAATAAAATTATGCCCGTTTAATAGCACACAAAAGTAAATAGTTAGTGTGGTATATGTAAAATGCTTAGATCAAAGATATGATGTTCAAATTGTTTAACATATAAACTGGTAATAAATATTGGAAATTGATTTTAGTTTGATATAATGATTGCATAAGGTAGACAGTTGCGTGGTTTCATTGTTTTAGTTCCGCACAAGAGTAAATTAAATTTTTCCTAGTGAAGCGTCTAACACGGTACGTATTTGATTAGTTTGGCAATTCACTTGGAAGGGGAAAATTCAAGTTTTTTTTTCACGCTTTAACTCGGAAATATTTTCCTATTATTTGGTTTTTATGCAACTTTCTCCCCTATATTGCCTCACCTCATTATGCATGAAAAAGAAGGAAATATAATGATGATTGTGGGTTCGAAGTTCACGATTTTGATCTATAGCTACACATTTTTGTATCCTTTTTTAGCAATGCATCAAAATCAGAGTTCTTTCTACATTGACTGCTTACGTTTCTACATGCAAAATTTGTACCACAAAACGAGAACAGTTACGCCAATAATACAAGGCTTACTATTTAACATGTTTGCATATACTTACTCCGTGAATACAGGGTTTCGAAATGCTACACTATTCTTGCTCGTTTGTGACATGCCGTTAAAATCTTGGATTTGACAACTTTTTCAAAATTTTGATTCAGAAGCGCTCGAACTTTCTGTCAGAAAACCTTTCATCTACAGTGTATTGAATTAGTTTAAAAGGTGACGTAGGTTTTTATGCTGCTCGAAATAAAATGTATTAGGTTAGTTCTGCGTAATGTGAAAGGAGAATCAGTTAGTTTCATTTTTCTAAGGAGCGACAATGAACGATTCTCCCGAAACCCTGCAATAATCTACCTCTTATGTGAGTGATCTGTGTGTATATTATATAATCAATTTGTAAGCCGTTTTAGGAGATGTGTGTTCGTGACATTAACATTTGCAATTTAATAAACCCAACTCATGTTTCAAGGCACACAGGGATATGATATTAACGATGACAATATTTGCTATCACTTTATTTTAGCTTCCCATGTTTATAATGACATATAATATTTCATAACATTCTCTTTCCCAGAAAATATAAACAAGCTAGCGAACTAATGTGATAATGTACAATTTATTATGTGTGGGCATTATTTGATTTATAAGTAATCGTAATGGAATAGATGCTCATTTCATACATGTGCATACTTCATTGTTGTATTTTGGATATAGCTATTTATTTCATCTTAAATTACAAACTTATAATTTTATTGTAGGGGGGAAAGTGCATTGGGGGGTAAGGTTCTTGGGGGGAATGTGTTTTGGGGGGAAAAGTGTTTGGGGGCGAATTGTATTGGG
>JAQFZH010000617.1:0-29525 GCA_034695485.1 Entomobrya nivalis | reverse complement strand
GTATTACCTACATTTTATGTTTTTGTCACCTTACAAGTTAACTTGTGAAATAAATTTGGCAATATCAATATCAATATGAACACATTTTCGTGGAATTTCTGGATCAATAAATTTCGATTAAATTTCCCTCTTTTGGGATTGTTCGTAGATCCTGAAAACACCCCGTGACCTGAGATATGGAAGTCATGAAGTCATTCGCATTTGAAATGGCAAAAAAATGCAGCGTCAATTCTGACGCAGGTCAAAAGCTAATTACAATGGAATGATTTTCAGTCCTTAAAGCCTTCAGCTACCCTAGATGAAGAGATTAAATGGTCAGATACATTTTAAATGGCAAAGAAACGTTTACTGATAATTTTGACAGGGACGACAGCGGATTATGAATGAAATGATTTTCAGACCCTAGCATTTTAAATAACAAATACGTACACCTACGAACTAATATTTATATATTGGTACAGTACATATGTATACATAAACCAACTAATAAATACATATACTAATAAATATGCATATAGACACACAAATTAGTACATAAACATACATAGAACATGTTTTTTTTGAAAAGACCCTCTCCAATTTCACTTCGTAGACTTAAATTATTAGTAAAACGGTACAGCTTTACTTATAATTCTGCTCGCGGGTTATTTATGGAATGAAAGTTGTGGATTTTGGGTTGTTCATTTTTTGTTTTGTTTCCTCGCAGCTGGAATCTACCAAGCATGAAAAATGTGCCTTAACCACCAAGTTGTGGTGGTATACGTTGAGAAATACAATGCGATAACTCCTTCTTATATTATATTTCTAGGGTTATGTATTTCTTTACCACAACGTTTGATCCACATAGATCGACCGGGCTAAATTTTAAGGTCTATAAACTTGTCATAAGTTCCATAAATTTTCCCCAAACACGACCCCAAAAGTCCGCACACATGACCTCAAAAGATCCCACACATGATTTCAAGTGACCCCAAAGGTCCCTACACATGTAACGTAATGCGTTGGTGTTTATTCAGTGCTATCCAAATTCAGTCTTTTCAGTCTGATTTCAAATACATAACACTCTACAGTATAACTATAATTACTTAAATACTAACATATCATACACGAAACATTTTACTCAAGCAATTCAATTATAGCTGTCAGGTATTCCAGAATTATTTGGATTACTGGCTAACATACAAGTTGTAGCCCTTAAGCATGCATTACATTACTATCTACATGTATAATAGTTTTCGTTCTTTTATTATTACTTCCTTACAGGCATATACAAATATTTCGTAATTTGATATGTATTCGTTCCAATTAGGTTTGTCTATTATTATTTCAACTTTTGGGTAATATTCATTCTACATTTTTATACCTAATGATTGTACCGAAGTTTTGAATATTGATGTGCTGACATGACCTCATATTACCCCATGCATGACCGAATATGACCCCAAATGACCCCACACATGTTTCCAAAAGACCCCAAATGACCTGACACATGATTTTAAATTATCGTAAGGGTCCCTTTACATGACCTCATATGACCCCATACATGACCCCACTCATGAACTCAAGGGATTCCGAATATGACGCCGGCTTACTACTTCTTCAATTACAAATGCTGGTTTATCTTGCCTCCACTCGAGAGAACACTTGTATTCCAGCCTATATGGGTGACTGACAGGGCGTTTGTAAAAATTTGAATTTGGCGAACGCGTCTTATTTTAACCCCCATATCTTTTGCCGATTTAAATCTTATTGAATGGAGGTATGATGTTCAGAAGCATAGACTTTGACTATTCTATGGTTGCATTATAATTTGCGTGAAATTAAGACACCATATTTTGGGGGGGAAATCCAGAACTTGTTAAAAACTAGCGCATTATTAGAATTTTAATCCAAAATTGTAGAGTGATAAAAAAATTGGTAAGGTAAGGCACCTGCAGAATACTAACTATGCCACTCAGTTTTGAAAAAATCAGACGTAATCAAAAATAATGCCAAATAATAATGATGATCTTGCCCAAGAAATCGTTTACGGGGACACAAATTGGACACTTAAGAACGTAGCAATTCAATACATGCTAATTGATACCCATCGATGCAATAAGCAAAGTCTAGGACACCAAGCGACGTAATCTCAATTCCATAACATTTTATTTGACAAAGAAATGATTTGTAAAAGCGATCTTAACGACGTTGCTGAAACGATGCTACTTATAGCGACGCTTGTTATAGTCATTGTTGTTGCAAATGAAAGGCGCTTTCGAATGATACGTCACATGTCATATGTTTGAAGTTGCAAACTTTGACCCCAATTTCTGACCCTCTTAGGTCACATTGATCTAATGTTACAGATGATTTGTTATCAACCCAAAGATGACTTTCAAATGTGCTAAACAAATGTACACTATGAACAGGTTGACAAATTTCGACCTTGCCCTTTGACCTTTAGGTTTGACCTAGGGAGATCAAAATCAATAGGGTTTTTTGCAGTTGACAATACTGACCTACATGCCAAATTTTAGCGGAATCGGTTGACGCGTTCTGGAGTTATCGTTAACATCTCAGCAAATGTTGTGATCTTTTTTGCTCGAATCTAAAACGACAACAGCATTTTACCCATATTCCTTGATTTGAGATGAATACTGGCGTCGGATATCCTGTTAGCCATTTGTATGTATTTACTCTAGCTGAGTGTGTTAACAAATGATAGTACTTAAAAAGTACACACAAAACATCAATATGCATCCATATGCTCTCAATGCTAAAGTAAGTAAGAATATAAGATCCATACGTAAATCTAGATGCACGAACTTCCTTACTACAATGAAAGATATGGTGCAATCATTTATTTATCGTTTACATGCCAGAACACCAAATTCCATGAACACATGTTCACATTTAAACTATTGAAAATGCAGAGTCATTGTCACTTTTTACTTTTGGAAATTCTGACAAAAAAACGTGGAAAAGTCGTCCTTTCAGGTCGTAAAGAAATATAGTACCCTATGATATACATACATGTATCTAACCATTCCATGATTTAGGTAGTTACATTTCAGAATTTTCATTCTTCAAGTTACTTTATCAGTTCTTTCAAGCAAGTTACCCAATGTTTACAGTGGGTTACAAATAAGAAATCCATTTTAGTTTACTTGCTAATTAAAGGATATTATTATCTTTTTTACCAGTTCTCATACATGCGGGAACTGAGCTAGTTTCCCTAACGTTAAAACCCCCAACCGCTGTGCTTGTTCTCATGTATTTTTAAGCTTTAAAGGGTGTGTGTGTATTGCGGGGCAGTGGTCTTAGACTATCATAGTCTCATGACTATTGAAGAATCAGCATATTTAGTTTATCTCAAGGACCTATTAGGTAAGGAAACACAACTGGAGTGAATATTGTGACTGACTCTAGATTTAAAAACTATATTTGGACCTTTTTATATGAAAGCACAGTTTTGTGGTTGTGTTGGCAAAATATGCGTAAAATAAGTATGACAGCCAGCTCTTCCTAAGAAACCCAATAACTACGTCATCGTTATAAATGAGAAATGTACAGTGCAATTTATGAAGTAAAAATGTAGAAGGAAAATAAATTTCAATAGTTCATACCTGTTCATGGAAGCAAACACAGGTAACAGGTCCTGAAGATGGCTGTAGAATGCGTGAATTAGAGGTGACAAATAGAACGATGATAAATGGGATTTTAGGTCGTCTCAGTAATCTCAGAGATTGAGTTCCTATACATTTTACAAAAAGAATGAATCAATTATTCCACAAAAAACTAGAACATAGCATAACATCGAGAAGAATGATTTCGAATGTTTAGTAATTACAAATTTTATGAAAAATATTACCGTTAATGGTTTGTCTATGACTCCATATGGTAATCCCGGTATTTTCCCACGGAAGCAGTCAAACAAGGCACACAAGACCTAAATGTAGTGCTTTTTCAATAAAAAATACTATAAGGGAAAACAAATGTTCAAACTTATAGAAAATAACGACAAAACAATAACCATTTTTCAATTAAGCCTGAAAGCTGTATAGTTAAGAAATATTCACTCTGGAAAATGCAGTTTTTAGCAATCTGATTTGGTTGAGCAGTGAATGATGAATGACTGGAACTTATTAAAATGTCGGTATTATGGTTGATGGTGTCAAATAAACAAAGATTTAAGTCCGGTTTACTTGGGATCTCGTCAAAAACGAAAATGTAGGCAATATATGATAACATGCAAACTTATCGTGCAAAATAATCAAACAGTGACCCGAATTCTCACTGGGTGGCCCATTTTGTAAATTGCATTACATCACATCACCCGTACAAAAACTTTAAAAACAAAACCTGTTTTACATTTTTGCAGTTATCTTATCTGTAACATGACATAAAAACACCATTATTCTGCCAAAATGGTGTGAGAAATTGTGCATTTAAGTGGGTTGGTGTAAACTGACCCAAATCTAGTTATAAAAATAAACGGTTTTGGTATTCACGGAAAATTACCAATAAACATAAGTAATCTTTTTATTACTAATGCATGCCTTGCAAACACTGAAAGTTATAAAACAAGTTTATTTATTCTAATTATGTAATATGATCTGTATAAACTTCCATGTAATTTGATGTACTTGTTTTATTTTTGCATAAACACTCGAAGCACTTTATCGATTTCAGTATTCAGCTTCTACTCAAGCATTTAATGACGTGTTTAAAAGCAACGTCAGCGATAAATTTATTACTGGATAACCAATAAATATCTACAAACACAAACGGCTCAGTCAAATGAGTGGACATAAATTGAACATGATTTTGTTACGAATAAATTTTCTACGAATCACACGTTAACATAATTTACAACCAATGTGGTCCGTTATTTGGAAAGAAATGTATTTGTATGTCTAGCAAGTGTCCTCCACCAACAATAAATCTCCAATTGAGTTCCATTGAACTCCCGTACATGATAATTTTGCTGATGTCGTGTTATGAATCCAAGCTTTTGACGATATGCCATTTAAATTTGATTTCTCCCAAAAGTACAAAAGCCAATTTGAGCAAAATATAGAGTTTTTGTTGCCACTGAACAACTGAATCAATTCCACAAATTTCTGAAACTCTTCGACCTTGACCTTTGACGTCGGGGGCTCAAAATCAATAGGGTTCTTGCCCTTGACCATAGTTACCCACATGTTTTGTATCAAGTACATTATTTTCAATTATTCATTCGTAATGCATTTATGTCGGACCCATTGGCATTGCCCAGTGGGCTCTATCTGTTAAGTGAATAAACCCAATTCATGCATCCATTCATCGGTCAACAAATTCTTGAGTTATCCTAGTGACAGACATACAGACCGACAAACACGATAAAGTCAATACTAGCTGAGTTTCGCTAGCTTAGTAATAAAAGATATGCATTTCAGCGAAAACAGTTATTCTATGCATGTAAGTTTGTAGTAAAGACTTGTATAGCAATACAAACTTTATTACTTTTATACATATTTAATATGCATGTATTATCTTTCGATATTTTTTTGTTAAGAATTAAAATTAGGGAGTAGGTCAACTTCTTATAGAACCTCAGATTTATTTAGAATACCAAATAATAAAAGACATGTTAACAGATACTTCAGCACAATTTACAGCTTAAATTTTTACTCTCGCATTTACAACGTACTATTGCTATTTATCTCATCTTCAAATTTTCAAGAAGTCAAGATTAAAATTTTTTTTTACAAAAATCGTACGAAAACTCTAACGTTATTTTAACTTTAGCAGAGAAGACACTTGCTACTGAACCTACAAGAACTTTTTTTGTCACGCAGACGATTATCGTTCCTGCTGGTACTGAACAATCTGTTGCCACATTTGTAATAAGGATGACTATTCATCGTGAAATAATAATGCTGATGAAAGTATATTATGAAATTAAAAAATATCAACAACCCATTTGAGGAAATATCTTGGGGAAAACTTGATGTATGTTGGCGACAGTGAGGAGACCACCGTTTTGGCTTACGGGAGTGGCAATTTCCGAGCTAAGTATGGAATATCTAGAGTTACTATCTAAGAGCGAAGTTCCCTTCATGACAATAAGTATTTTATGTAATCAGGAAATCAAAACTTATAAATAGCAACTACATATAAATAATTACTCGTTTAATTCTCAAGTTAAAACTAACACGTTGGCTAACTGTGCGTTTGGCGACAACTGCTCCTGATATTTTCCTTATTTTTACTAGTACACAGTCAGTTTTTTTGCCGGGTATCAAATTTTTACAAAAATCGTATAAGTGTAATCGCATATAAAAATACATCAAACTAATCATGAATGAACTTTTATGTAAATAATTTGTATTTATTGTCTATTCTATATGAATTGTAAATTATAACTTATGGTAGATTAAAGACTAATTCGCAAGCATTTTCAGCAATCGAACCTTGATTTGCTAATTGTTTAATGGTTTAAATTGCAGGAAAACGATCAAGTACGTAATGGACGCTTCGACAACCTAAAATATATAAATGTTTATAAGTACTACAAATACATAAAAATTGCTTCTAATTTTAATTACCAAATATATAAGTTTCCTGTCCACAGTAATAGCTCCATAATACATCATCTTGTGTGAAGTTCGATCAAGACTATTCAGAAGCGATTGTACCTAGAAAAAAATTAACAATAAATAAACTTAAATAAAAGCAAACGTCGCAAAGACACACATCTTACCTCAAATTTGGTATCAAGCTGCAATTTAGACGTATCCAATCCGGTTAATAAATCCACAATTTTATTGTACTATAAAATAATTTAAAAGGCCAAAATGTTTATACACATCATTTAACCAAACAAAGTTTTAACTTACAGATTTGTAGATCCTCTCCGCAAAATAGATTCCTAGCACATGTATTCCAATCGTAAAGAACAGGTTGTTCCATGCAGCACTATTTACAAAAGAAGCTGTAAGCCAAGTTTTCTCCGTGTTTGACCCTTGTGACGAAATTGCCTTCGTATTAATCGTACAATTGCATTTCAGTTGATTTTCAATCATTGCAGATGATGAGCTACTTATTGATTCCAATATGGTGTACATAGATGTAGACAGAGAAACAACTTTAACAATTAGATGGGAAGTGTCTGAAGGCGATATAAAATCACTAATATTACCCATTTGACTAGACATTTTCAACATTAAATATTTCCATTTTGCCACTAGTTGGCTCTGTATTCGATAAGATTTGCTTTCGAAAACGGTTGCTTGTATATTTGTGTAAATAGAGGTATACAATTTACTCATAATATGACAAATTAATATATAGAATGAGAATATTAGTAGTTGGCCTACTGCCAGGAACGGTATTATAAGCATTCTCGAATTTACATTATTGCCAATCTCGGTGAAAGTTGGTAGTTATCTGCCAAGCTGAATAAGTCCCAAGATAACTAAAGAAGTTGATGGCAATACAAGAAATAGTAAATGAAAACGGCGGACAGTTTTGGTCAAATTTGGTATTTCTAAAGGAAAGCCAAAAATGTTTTAAAAATCTATTTCTATTTGGTTACATGTATTAAGAATTTTGGATATTGGGACTATTCGAAGCCAAACAGTGAAAACGCCAATGCAGGCTTGAACAAATCCGGAATATAGTAAAACAAAAGTAATCCAGCAGTTTACAAAATGCCTAAGTTTGTATAAAGCAAAAATTTGGTATAATTATTGTTTGAAACCTTAGATTTCATAAGCAAGAAAAATAATTAGATAAATCTTACGAGCTGAATACAATACGAAGAATTAATAACATATAAACCAATTGTACGACAGTCGTTAGTAATGTATCCCGAGAAAACCATTTGAAATAATAGATGTCCTTTTGAAACTGGTAATGATTCTGTTTTGATATGTTTACGTATCCCAGTAGTTTCAGGAGCTGTATGGTTGGCCAAATCGTTTCCGAAACTTGGAAGCTTAAACGTGGCTTCTTATTATGTACAACGCTTACTACGTTCCTGATGTTTCTTGATATCTCCATGATGAAAAGCTATCGATAAAATATTTAACCATAAACCTTTTTAATCCACTTGCCAACATGTTGATAAAGTTTACATTTAGCAGTCGAAGCAAACTACTTAGTAAATTAAAAACGCCGATCAAATAGCGCTTATTAGGTAAATCCATATCAATTTTATACTTTACGATATACCCTCACCTGATAAAATGAAGTTAATGAGTTTTCCCATTTAGTCCATACAAAATAATTAATTTTTACTAAATGTATTGGTTTCTTAGCGAATTTTGGGATAATTTATGTCAACCAATAAACGAACACTAAATTTGTACAATTGAAAGATAACTTCTTCTATCTAAAACTTTACATTTTTCTCGATCCTATTTACTATCAAAATATATTTGCCCAAAAAACTATTAGACTTCCAATCTTTTGAATTAAAAAATAACGCAATTAGATTAATATACCAACAACCAGAACAAATACCCAAGCACACTTGTAAATAAGTTAATGTTTAAGACGCTTAAATGCAAGTAGTATTTTACATGTCTAAACTATCAAACTTTTAATGTAAAAAATTGAGTCATTCTGCCAAACACCAAAATATTCACATGTCGAATTAAAGTCAATTTACAACTCTTCGTAAACTTTTTCATAATTTTCGCTTCAAACGAATCACAATGAAATCCAACTTTATCCCAAGAATCAAAGTTTTTGTTACTTTGTATCAACACGTATTTACCAATTTGTAAGACAAAAATCCAGAACAATCGCCCAATATACCCCACTGAAATAAAGCATTTAATGAACCAGTCCAGCTCTTTCCAAGAACTATTAAAAATTGAGTTTATTAATAAAAGAATGTTGTGAGCAGTGCATGAACCACTTTCAAGAACTGGTCCATTATGCACATAGCATTCCAAGACCCGAAATTCCTATTTCCATTAATCCATAAAGATTTACGAACTTTTGAAAATGGAATCCAAAACGATATCGACATAGAAGCTTCCATAAACAACAGTAATTTAAGAATCCAACTTAACTGATTCCAGTATCTTAAACAAATAACGTTCACCATAATTGGCAGCAGTGTAACCAAAGCCTTAAATAGTGATACAAATGGTCCCATAAAACATATGAAATTTTGGTGAAGTAATTGCAATGACCAATGAATTAGTATTATATCTGTGGGCTCTCTACATTTGTGAATCGTTCGATACGGCTGTATTGATTTTAAACGTAATTCGTTTAACATTAGAAAATTGAGATAACTTAAATATATTAAGATAACTGCACCAATTAAACAAATACTAATGTGATAAATAAATAAAATATATGCATGGGATATAGCTGTTAGTACACCTTGCGGGAAAAAATGAGTAATATTTTAGTGGGTTAAGCTGTCCAAAAAATATATTGTCTCTTGGGTTGTACAAGCAAAACCAAAATCCAAATACGGATATATTAAAACAGGACATGATCAATTTTATGCACGGTTTGTCTAGTGATGAATATTTTTTTGATTTACCCCAATTAAATGTTAATTGAGCAGTTAAATAATATTTCAAACTTTTTTCATTATTTATCTGCGTAAACTACAAATTGAAACCCTTATCAAATGAAAAAAACCACTAAATACTAATTTTAATTGTGTGGTATGTTAATTGTGGTGGTGTGATGGTTTGATGAAGTAGCACTAATTAAATATGTATTACCTTCTCTTATATCTACCGTAATTAGCAATTAACTAACCACACCTGTTATTGCTTCCTCCTTTGCCCTATTTGCACAATTTACATCATCATCATCCCCGTTAAATTCCCTATAGAGTAACATTGCTACTAAGAACTAGCCAGCATGAATAGCTCCTAGTCAGCTGAGTGTAGTGGAGATGGCGTGAGAAAAATGCAGGTTCATCCGAGCTTTTCCCCCAGCAGCCCTGCGACCTCCTCTGCTCTCCCTCGTGGCCTTCTCGGCAAAGCTTGGATGGAGTTGCAAATTTCCCACGCCTTCTGTCCTGTATTCACTTGTTGTGTGCAGTGAGCGTGTCTGCTCCGCTTTATCTTTTCTCATTGGCCTGCAGCAACCTCGATGGCAGTGCCATCTGCCCTGTGTTCACTTCGCAGTGGGCAGTGTCGTGCATTAGGCTATTGCTTTGCTGTATGTTGTCCCAAAAATCGTGAAGTATTTTATAAACCAAGTAAAAAATGTAAAAAGTGCTCTCATGAGCGTATTGCGTAATATTTTCTCTACATAATGATCTTCATCACTTTAAATTAAATTTTTGTTAATAATTCAAAATCCTCATCTACTGACTAAATTTAAGTTTACAAACTAACCTTTAAAAAGCCTTAAAAATAATTGCCATGAATCCAAAATATTGCATACAAGCAAGTAATACTTATTGCGATTAAACATTGAAGGTTTAATTTTCAAATACGTACCAAACATTTGCGAAGGTTTTTTATTAACATTCAAGTATGGCAAGTCGGTGTATATAGCCTTGCATTTTAGGTCAAATTAGATGTTCAGCTATATTTAGCTATTTTGCTTTGCAAAATTTAATGCTAATTTTTTCATTATATGACAGGTATATTTAATGTAAAAAAGCTGCAAGGTTTTTTGACGTGTAGAAGATTCGTAGTAAAAGAAAGGTATCAAATAAATCGATTGCTAATATTTGTAAATCTATCAGTTTTACATTGTGTGAAAACACTACGACATACCTATTTATGTCTCAATATTATGTGAGGCTCAAATGTACGCATTAAATTTTAAATTATAGGTTTGACTTAACGCTAGATGCTTCACAAAAACGTGCACACCAACTTAATAAACAAGCTCATGAAACATATATACATGTAAAAAATCATACATTAAGTCCATTCATAATTTTTTTTAAATACTCGTATTAATTTATTAGTTGCCAAAACCTGCCTCTATACAATATCAAGCTTTTGACAAAAATAAACTGATCCATCCTACTAATCACAAGAATACTACCATTAAAATTATTACCATTATTACGAATTAAAATTATTTAGTTTATATTGACGTATAAAGTTTCTCATTATTTTCTTTACAAATAAATAACCATCAAAGTCTACTCATGGATATTGGATGGAATCACTGATTGCAGTTAAGATGACGGCGTCGTTAAAAGTCAGTAGTTATTCTTATTTGCACAAGGCCTTACATGTATCAACGATTTGTAAAGTTTACTAAATTGCTTGCACAAAATCACACAAATATTTTTCTCGAATAATCTGGCAAATGTTCTAAATTTATTTATTAATCTCATCAGGTTTTTTTTACATCAGGTCATACTGGATAAGTCTGCTTGGAGGCATATTTTTTAGTGGATCACCGAAACAAAAAACTAATATTCAGCACCTTTCTTTTACAAAGTAGAACAATTGAGTTGTTATTTTCCGTTCGTTTTTAGGTGTGTGAATAAAAAAATCCATAGTGATAGACATGTCGTGATGTTATTTCAGCCCAATTCCAATCCAGATATGAAAAAAGGCAAGTTTTTAGCTGACAGCTATAGCCAAACCAAGTCTCTAGCTTTATCAATCATTTAAAAGCATTTATATAAACCAATGACAGTGACCAGTCTGCCACTCAACGTTCCGCGATAAAATATAATTTACCCGATATTTTGTTGGCAGAACATATCATTCGTCCAAGATTATAAATTAACTATAATGACTCTACAAGCTAACATAACAGCTACTAAACTAAATAACCTTCGGTCAGTCGTCATTGAGCTTCGTTTGGTTCCACTATACCGCTAAACTGGTTTACACTCAGATCGTCAAAATGCTCGTGAGCACCAACCTCATTAAAGAAATCCAATTCACGTTCCGAATCACGGATACATGGAATTTTCATCCATTTGTTCTGCCATATCGTCTATCAGTTACCAAACGACAAAGGAAACTAAATTATGAGTTTTTTCCAAGACAGAATTTCTACGACAGATATTGGATTATCCACTTTTTGTACGTATATTCCGGTTTAGCATTTGGAATTATTAGAATCCGAATAGAGAATCAGTCCATTTTTGATAGATTTGTGACTGGATTTATTGCAGCAGTTTGTGGTCTTGTATCAGTCACAATTTATTTCCATAAACGTTATTGCAAGCGCGTTACAGATTTTCTAAATGAGTTGCTTAAGTTTGAGAATACTCATATTTTAACAAGCAAAGTTCAGAACCGAGATGCAAAAAGGAGGGGAAAAGGCAACACGATTGAAATTGTGCGATTAGCATGTAGAGTAATTACTGTAGGCGGTTTAGTCGAAAGTTTTATGTTTGCGTTGTGCGTTGGCCTGTTTCCAAAAGTACCATGGTATTGGATGCCAAAATATTGGGTGCAAATTATATTTCCAGAGAGCAGCAATTTGGCAGCCAAAGTTGGGCAAACCGTTATACTATTTTTCCACAGTAATATTGGAGTTCGAATGTACTTTAATTTTTCAACAATAAATTTGGTTGTCAACCTCATTATTTCAACTTATTGCATTTGTTCAGCAATGATCCATTTCCAAAGGTATATTTTTCAAATTTTTAAAACGAACAAAATTAATTAAATTAATTTTAATAATGTGTAATTATTTCAGGAAAATTGGCAATGCCAACACGTTAGATGAAGTATTGGACCTCATTCAAATGTATAGAGAAATTCAATTATTAGCGAGCATCTACAACAAAATGCATCGATTCCTCCTAGTGCCAATTTATATCATCACAGCTGTGCTAATATTTTCCTGTTGTACTTTTATTATTACGACACGATACAATGAAATGCATTTCCTTGGAATGATGATATTTACAAATGGATTGATATTTGGAACGTTGATCATGCTATTTAGCTTTCATTTCCCGGCCACTGTATTTGGTACTAGTGGAGTAACTATGAGACGTTGTAAAGTGGCTACTAGAATGATAGTTCATAAAAGTAAAAACGTTAACATTATGAACGTTCGTCTGTTGATACAATACTGGAAGTCATTTCCACCAATAAAAATTTACTTTTTTCATCGAAACTTTTTCGCAAAGTTGACTCCTTTGGTACTATTCAAATTTTCGTCAAGAATAGCCATTAATTTGATGTTACTGGATCGATAAAGTCAAAATTAAATAGCATCAAAAATATAATTTATGTTGCTGGGACATTCTGTGTACTGAAATTTTTAATTGTTTTACTTGTAATCATAATAGTGCTTAATAGATGAAACTTATTTATTGTAATCTTATTCTAATTTAATGATGCATTAAAGTTTAGGATTGAAAATACACCGGATATTAAATAAATAGCTTTTATGGAAATAAATCGATATATCGTTTACTTCTGCATAATTTATTATGTCGTTATGTTAAGTTTTTTTGCCCACAGCAAACATGTCGTGTCTTGTCTCATGATTTCGTGGTCAAATATTAAAACTATGTTGTAAACATGGTTAACATAATTTAATATATGTCAAATGACGCATATTTATTAGAAGTGCAAAATAGTTCACGACACGTTTAGTAACTTCTCTAAACATACCATCTAACGCAGCATCAAAATGATTCACCTGCATCATCATAACAACTATTTATAGCTTACTTTCTTAAGAAACCTGAATTTACCATTTGATTATTCTATGCTTATCTTATTGGTCTTCAAATTTGAAAACTTGGCTCAAAGGTTCCTCAAATCAAGTGCTTCTTGTGCATTAGTTATTTTAGTTGATACACTTGGATTATAATGACACATGTAAATATTTATACAGTAATAACAATTTCGATAAGCTGTTTAGCATTTAGTTGTAGATTTCAAAGAAATAATTACAAAATTTCAGTGGGCTGATGCATTAAAAATGACACAATATATTTTCCGGAAGATATCATAAAAAGATCGATATACTTACATTATGATTTGTGAAACATAAATCAATATCGATTCACGACAATACCTTCTACATAATTTATTAAGTAGTCGTGTTCCGTTTGTCGCTTTTATTAAACCTTTTGTGTTCTGTCCAAACTATACATTGTCAAATATTTGAGTTATTTAAGTAAACATGGCTATTGTAGTTAAACATTATACAAATGACGCAAAGCAAAAAAAGTAGCAAACCATTATGATAATATGCGTTGATATGTTCTCAAATATACGTTCAACTAATGCTATAGCATGATTACATGATTAGGCTAAATAAAATGAACAATCAGTTTTATTTTGCTTGTATTTATCAATTTAACTTTAATATAGATTTACGTCGAAATCCAACCTAAAAGCTGGTTAGGTCTAGTAGGAATTAAGCTTGTTTGCACGTGGCAGATGGGGAAAAATTATGAGTTTTTTACTGATGTAAACTGGTATGCAAATAACCGCTCTTACGTCAACATAAATATTTTATGCTCGTTTGTCGCGTGGCTTTGAAACATATTTGATCGACCCTATTACATCCAAAATAATATGTAATAAGCCACGTTTCTACATAACTAATGCAATCCACCACAAGCATTTAAATAAACCATTGTAATTTTTGTAAATGTTCTACAAAATGTTTAACGATAGGCTAACGAAACTGGATATTATATAAGCTATCAAGGCTTATAAATTGCAATCAGTTCTTTTCGTAGTTAGTTTAATTCCACTGTAACTTTAGAAACAAATTCGTTCTTAAATCGTCAAAATGCTCTTAAGCACTAATCTTATTAAAGAAATCGAATTCACGTTTCGAATTTCAGATAAATGGAATTTTCATCCTTTTGTGCTCCCATATTTTCTGTCAGTTGTAAAAGATGAAAACAAATTAAAATACAAGTTTTCGTCAAGAGAACAGTTTTACGAGAGAACTTGGATTTTAGACTTTTTCTATGTAGTTTCCTGTTGTATATTTGGGATAATTCGAATGCGAATCGAGAGTCAGACCATTTTTGAAAGATTTGTCACTGGATTTATTGCTGTAAATTTTGGAATTTTATCAATCACAATTTATTTCCATAAACGATATTGCAAACCTTTCACAAATTTTCTAAATGAGCTGTTAAAGTTCGAAAAATCCCATATTCTAACCTGCAAACTTGAAAACCAAAATGCAAAGAGGAAGAACAAAGATAAAACAGTTGAATTTGTACGATTAATATGTCGAAGTTTTACTGTGGGTGGTTTAGTGGAAAGTTTTTTGTTTCCGTTGAGCGTTTGCATGTTTCCAAATGTACCGTGGTATACGATGCCAAAAGATTGGGTGGATAGTATATTTCCACACAATTTCACTGGAAAGGCTTGCAAAGCTTTTGTACTATTTTTTCACACTTATATCGGATGCCGAACGTATTTTAATTTTTCAGTTATCAATTTGGTAGTTAACCTGATTATTACAACTTACTGCATGGGCTCAGCAATGGCCCAATTTCAAAGGTATGAATTTACAAGTCATAATTATTTTTCTTGAAATTAAAGTTTCAAAAATCGATTTAAATTTTGAACATTTTAAAAATAAATAAATAATTAAACAAAAACTCAACTTTTTGATAACTTCTAAAAAAAATCAAAATAATTTTCAAATCTAATTGCTTAAATTTCAGAAAAATTCTTAATACCGATTCAGTGGATAAAATATTGGACCAGGTACAAATGTACCGCGAAATTCAAATATTGGCAAATATCTACAACGGAATGCATCGATTTCTTTTGGTCCCCGTTTATATCATCACCGCAGTTGGAATGTTTTCGTGTTGCACTTTTATTATTACGACACGTTACAATGAAATGCATTTTCTTGGAATGATGATATTTTCAATTGGATTTATATTTGGTACGTTAATAATGCTATTTTGTTTTCATTTCCCGGCAACTGTATTTGCTGCTAGTGGGGTGACTATGAGATGTTGTAAAGTGGCTACAAGAATGGTTGTGTTGAAAAATGAAAACGTCGGAGCAATGAAGGTTCGTTTGTTAAAGAAATACTGGAAATCATTTCCACCGATAAAAATTTACTTTTTTAATCGTAACTTTGTTGGAAAAATTACTCCTTTGGTACTATTCAAGTTTTCATCTAGGATTGCGATAAATTTGATGCTATTGGAGCGATAAAGTGTTAGTATTTAGAATATAATTTTTTTATGGTAGGAATATTCTGGATAATATTTTCAGCTGCAAACGTAATAATGGTGTGCTCATTTTAAAAGTATGTTTCCTCAAACATTTGATCCAAGTGGACATAAGGCTGATGACTTTGTACTTTGTGTAATCTTCAGCATATTTCCACAATAGATAAAAGAAATATGGCATATTTTAGCAATATTTTAAGATTTTATGGAACTAAGTCCATGAACCAGATTTTGGGTTATTATATTACTATTTTGTCCATCGTATTAACTATACCATGGATTCAGACTGTTGAATCATTTAAATAACGGAATAAAGTTTTATGAATAACGGAAATACAAAATGTTTACTACAAAATATTATCATATCATATTATCATGTACTTCTACATAATTTTTTGAGTCACTTTGTTAATTTTTTGTCCCGTAGCAAACGTATATTCTTTTGTGACATCATGTCGTCAGAAAATATTTAAATTATTAAAGTATACATTGTTAACCTGATTTTATTCACATGTTTCAACAACAGTATTGTATGACATTACGTATTTGGCTTAGAGCTTACTTACATTATATCTGTGTAAGATGTATACGAGTATAATATAAGTGAATATAGTTTTTCTTCTACGTTTTATTTCATAACTAACATGTAGAATAATCCAATCGAGGATTCTACAAAACTACATGCTCCGAAAATAAAACTTAACAACCTTACTTATTAACCTACAACATAAGCTTAAAACGATAAAATACGCAATGCAAACGTATCCTAATTGTGAATTCATTCCTAACTATCCTAGCCTCCCTAAACAAGTAGATACAACATACCACTTGAGCTTTTCCATTAAAACTAGTTTTGTTGCGAGTAAATCGTCGCTCTACATAAGAAACCCACTTTCCACCAAATTTCTAAATGAAGCGTACAATGAAGCTGAGCTGACCCAAAAAACCTTAACATTGATTTAAATGGAGGACAAGCGTTGTCAGGGAAGTGATGATGATAATGATCCAAATTTCCTGCCAGACTTAGAAACGTATTTTGTATCCTGCTATGCCTCCAGCAATTAGTAATTTTCTTACGACCATTTCCCGAAGTTGTTCCGAAGTATTATTTGGAAACTTGTAAAACTCGTCATCATAAAAGGCTTCTCTTGGGGTTTTGTCAAATTTTAGTAACGTTCTCAAAGCCAATATTTGATCATTTCTAGCCATTGCTATGTACGCATTCATGTGTTCCATACCTTAAAATAGAAATTGTAGTTTTGCTTTGCCAAATCTTGCCAATCCTTTGTTTTTTTGAATTCTTAGGAAATTTGTTGAAACTAGTGCATTATAATAGCAATTTAAACCAGAACAGCTAGCAAATATGCAAAAATAAACTTTCGGGGATGTCGCATTACCAATCCATGATTTTAAAAAAGGCCGTATTAAGTCTTGAGCTTTGTTAGAGCTACCGCGCTGACTTATTTTTAATAGTAGATAATTCTGGCGTTTATATAACCTGTATATACACTAATTGAAATACTCTGAAGCTTTTGCAAAAAAAAGTTCTGCTGACTACACACTGCCGTTTTGACTACACTTCAAATTAATGTCGCCTACTTCTTTAACTTTCTTATAACCTGAAAATAATTAAACATTCAAGACTATTTTATCATTTTGTCAATCTACAAACTACATAGCAAAAAAACAATCCATTTCACTCGACAACGTTTAAATTTTTCTATGATAAACCATATATGAGATTAAATAAATATATTTAAAATGCGTTACCTCTTTTATAAGCTATTTAATTAGTCGTTTTTCATTTTGACAATCTCATTTTGTCGACAAGGCTTAATTAAAACGAGTATATTTCTAATCTGATCACCCATATTGGCACAATCTCAAAAAATCTTTCCGAAAAGCATAGAACTAGCTATAAGTATATTACGAATTATTAAATATTTCAATATTTTAGTAGAATTATGGATACTTTAATATGTGTGAGAGGGCTGGAGAGTTATGTGTGAGTCAAGTGGAAGACGGCAATCGACTGCTTTATTCATCACAGAGCATGCGCATTTACACACTCACATAATACATATAGCTTAACACTGGCTTTGCAGCTCATCTTAATACAAGTGCGCAGTGCACGTAGACATTCCTCATGAGCACTGAAGCCTTACAGTATAATAACCCTGGCATTACAGTGACGTCAGAGTAGACATTCCTCATCAGCACTGATGCCTTACGATAAGATGATGATGATGGCATCACAGTGCCATCACAGTAGCGATAGCATTTATTTACACTGCGATCATCAGCTCGTAATTGCAAGCCCATTTTTAAAAAAATGGGGAAAAAACTAAATAAATCCCTAAAAAGCAAAAAAAGCGTATAAACCTAAACTCAGTTTATTCTAATAAAATATTTGTTGCACTCATAAATCTTGCATTTAAAATCCGCATTTTCATTGTTAAAAATTTCCACCAAAGTTTACGCTTCTTGAAAAATATGCCAATCATCCAAACTTCTATTTAAATATAAGTGCATAAATCTTTAGAACACGGTTTTCAGAGAACTCACAGTAAACTATACTATAATATGAATAAAATGCTACTTTCATAAATTCCAGGATATAATAGCAATCAAATTTAATAAACTATTTAAGTTACTTTCCATAGTTCACATAAACTGAAGGACAAGTTCACGCCTTTTGAAAAAATACGCCAATCATCGCATTCCTCCTCGATTGCATTTAAAAATTTAAATCTAGTTCAGCTCGCTAAAAGTTTTATCATTAGTATCGAATTAGATTGAATTTCTGCTCATTTGAAGTTGAACGTTTGCCCAATCATGATTTTATCTACGTAATCATGGAAGAAGTTTTGAAACATTTTGGTACTAACTTGAGGCTCCATAATCTATTTATATTGAATTGACGACTACCCACCTAAATGCAAAACCAAGACAACGCGTCATACAAATCCAAAACGATCCATCTAAGCATCGTCGTAGGAAATGTTTATTATTTTTCTCGGTCTTTATAATCTTTCTCCAGTCATTACTTCAATTGTTACCTTCTAATAACTTTACTGATTCAAATAAAGGACACATTGTCCTCACTTGGATTAGTAACTTTGTCATAAATGTGATTACATGTCTGTGGCAAAAACGTCACTTGGAAAAAACTGCCATGGCGACCTGTGTTAACGGCATTCTTCAATATGACGAAATGTATCCTAAACCCGGATTAAAATTTATGGAAAAACGGACATCAGAGAAAATATTCGAGTTAACAGCACACTTAGCAAGATTCACTGCATGGTTTGCCTTTCCTTTTGGATTGATAGTTGGGTTCCCTTGGTCGCAAACACTGAAGCCTTCCCTATTTGGATATTAGCCATTTGAACTAAGACGTTGGTGTCAGCTGTTTCCTTATATATCTCACATATTGTGGCAAATCGCTAGCGTTGGGATTCAACATCTGGATTTGGATGGTTATAGGGCCTAGTGGAATTTTTGTAGCTTTAATGATCTTAATGTTGACTATGTTGGCAATGCGCAGAAATCTTAACGAGTAAGTAGCGAAAATATAACTGAAAATTTAAGATAATTATATATATTTTAAAATTAAATAATAACCATGTTTTGAATATTTAAGGTTTCAAAAAAAATGTTGCCATCATTCCTATGATCGAATTAAACGGGCATACATTTTCAAGCATTTAGTCTATCTAGCTAATCTGATAAGCTCTATTAAAAAAGGACCAATTTTATGTACTTGTATATTCGGGGCTCCAATTTTGGCGTCTTTATGGTCACTATAGTTATTCGGAATATTGGAAAATCTGGTGGAATTATGGGTTTGACACTGCTCTGTTTATTTCTATTAATTGATTGTTTAGTTGTAATAATGTTCATACTTGGTGGTATCTCCTCTGTTTATATGAGTTCATGCAAAGTTATTTCGCATTTGAAGAAACTTGTACGGCCTTTTAATAGATGGGAACGCAGGTTTTATGATGCTGGTCGCCCTTTCAAATTTGTTGTGGCGGAGGGTAAATTTGTTGACGAGTGTACACCACTCGTAGCACTAGACCTTGTTGTAGCGCTTAGTGTTCAGTTGTTGCTCTTGAGTAATAAAACATGAAAATAATCAGAATATAAAGTCGAAATTATGTCTAAGATAGATTTAATAAAAAAATCTTCTAAAACAATTCTTGTACAATATTTAAGCATAGCTATCTTAAATATTACTTATTAATATTAAATATATCACACATTAATATGTTACGAATATTTTAAGCAAACTTTGTTATTATCATAGATGATTTATCTCAATATTTAAAACCCCATAAATATGTTACTAATACATCAAAATTTAATTACATCAAGACATGTATACTTTACAAAACTACAGTTTAGCAAAACACACTATATCGACAATAGAAACACTATAATTCCAATAATTCCTATGTAAATTAATATTATTGGATAAATTTCTTTATACTTGTTGTATTAAAATATTATAATTAAATAATTCACTTTGAAAACATTTTAACAATACTAAACATATCGAAAGGAGTATCGTTAAATTCTTTACAATTGTTTCAGTAAAATTATTCTGGTCTAAGCCGAAAACATGTTCTATCTTCAACATGATCAAACGAAGCAATTAGTCTTAGAAGTTCACTTCTAAATATTTTATTCAGTTTACATGTTCTATCGCAGTTTTTCGTATATATCGTTATAAGACAAGGTAAAATATTTGAATATTACGTAAACATATTTTTGTTTTTATGACGACTGTCTGTCTGATTTAAGAATAAATATTTTCCCAATATTTCAGAAAGCTGGACATTGTATTGACAATTTTGGTCGATAGTATAGCATCAAAAAATATTTCAGTAAATTTCCTATTTCATTTTATGTTATATTTTTGCAATGTTGGTGAGTACACAACTAATATCCGAGATCAGTCAAGCGTTTCAACTGACAGATAGATGGAATTTACATGGTTTTCTTCTCCCTTATTTACTCGTCGAAAATTACAAAAAAGATACGCATATAAATTTTCTTCCCGAGAACTATTTTACACAAGGTATTGGCTCATACATTTTATCAGTCAATTCGCAGGAGTTGTCTTTGGACTCGTTAAAATAAGGTTGGATAGCAAATCAATTTTTGAATTTTTCGTTACAGGATTTATTGTGGTAGCGTCAGGACTAATTTCAGTAACTATATATTTTCATAGGGTTTACTCTAAAGACTTAGTTGACTTTCTAAACGAGCTGTTACAATTCGAGCAAAATAGAGTAATAAATATTTCAAACCAAAAAGAGCAAATATTTCGCACTTTCGAAAATAACTTGGAATGTTGTGTTGTCAAATGGGTTTGTAGGTTAGTAACATTAGCATTTTTGCTAGAAAGTGTTTTATTCGCGTTAAGTATTAGCTTGTTTCCCGATGTTCCTTGGAACTGGTTGCCGGAATATCTTGTTTATATTATATTTCCAAAGAATTGTAGCTTTATTTTAACTTGCTTGCGTTCAGTAATACTGTTTAGCTATAGTTATATTGGGCTACGTGTTTATTTTAATTTTACAATAATCAATATCGTCGTTAATTTACTTACTTCAACATACTCCATATATTCTGCACTGGTTACTTTTCAAAGGTAAGTAAATATTTTACCAACAACTCACTCTTTTGAATATATTGAATTTACTTTAATTACAGTATGACCAAAACATTTTTCTTTTCAGAAAGATTTGCTCGTCCAGTTCTGTGCATGATATTTTGACTGATCTGCATATTTTTCGTGAAATACAACTTTTGGCGATAGTGTATAACCAATTACATCGATTTCTACTATTACCGGTTTACATAATCACTGCTATTCTAATATTCGCTTGTTCTACATTTGTTATAACCACTCGATTTAGTAAGCTTAACTTACTAGCTTTCGTACTTTTTGCAAATGGAGTTCCACCAGGTGCTTCAATAATATTATTTTGCTTTCATTTCCCAGATTCAGTTTTCCGTAAAAGTAACTCCTTATTAATGAAATGAAAGGGGAGAATGAGAATTTTTGGAACCAATATTACGAAAGATGAAAGATTCAACTTTCGAATATTAAGGAAACATTTAAAAGCCATGCCTGTAATTAAAATATACTTTTTTCAAAGAAATTTCTTTGAAAATTTAACTCCTTTGATTTTGTTTAGGTTTTCATCGAGAATGGCTATTTATTTAATGTTAATGGAAAGATAGAAAAATTATACATATAGTTTTATCGTTCGTGCTTAAAGTATGTGAATGTAACAAAGCTGTTTACAAACTGTACTGCGTAATTAAAATCGGCGTTTGAAACTTGGGATAAAAAACCATATAAAAAACCCCCAGTTTAATCCCTCTACATTTGAATCGAGCAGAAAAAGCTATAGCATTAGCTATATTAGCACAATCCAAAAATCTTTTCTTAAAGCATGGAACCTTAGGAAGAGGAAAAACTTGATATAATTGCAATGTTCCTGTCAGTTAACATATATATTTAACATGTATTTGAGTAACTTGATACTAGCATGTTAACATGGCAGAAAAATAAATAGGACACTTTATGAAAATGCAATGCAGCCAAACCTCTAATATGAACGTGTTTTTTTCCTATGATAATTTTGTGTGTAAAAATAAAATGTAAATCAACTCAGCAATCAGAATACTGGGTTCAAATATTTCCCCAAATTGCCAAAATTCCACATTATTTACTGTTTTATCTTGAATTTAAATAACTACTGACTGTGTCTCAAGACGAATTATAGTTTTTTGCAGTAAGGTAATCCACACATTTATGTATCCAAAAAGTGTCAAAGTTCTGAAACGGAATCAATGTTATTCAAATATTCAATTTATAATTTAATTATTTCATAATTTTTGAAAAAACCGACACCGGAACACCTCAACAATGTGTTCAATGCACTATAAAGTTTTGCGAACAATAAAAAATAATTAATAATTATTGAACATAATAAGTCCATTTCATCTATTTCTCAACTTTACTATTTATTACCATGCCGTAATATGTTACAGAACATAGGATTCAGATATTTGTAAAGCGTAAGCTACTTTATTTGATAAGCTGTAAAATAAGCATTTTTTCACCATGTTTTACAAAAATACATATACTGAATTTGAGCATGTTTTTACAAAATTGGTGTACTCGAGTATATTTCCTTTCATATGATCCACCATGTTAGCATAGTCTCAGAAAATTGTTTTTCGAAGAATGGAACCAGCTCTAAATATATAATGAAGCATTAGGCATTCCTTTATTATAGCAGCGACTGTAATAATTTACATCGCGCTCGTCAGACCTTATCACCATATTAATCCACTTTTTCTTTTTATCCTTTTGCCAATCTATATATTTAATACTACCAACCATGCCCTTATATATTACAGAACATATCAGACGAAAAATATATATTTGCAAAGCGTAACCTACCTTTTTTGAAAACCGGATAAATAAGCAGTTTTTTTATTTTCCCATTCTCGCTTTTAGAAAACTGATTATATAAAATTTGAGCATGTTATATAACAGGAGTGTGATCAGGTAGGTTTTCTATAATCTAATCCACCATGCAGTTTTATTGGGCTTTATTTGGGTAATAAAACCCAGGGTAAAACCCATGCCCAACCCCCTCTTACGCAACCCACCTTGTCATGGGTAAAATGTTTTTTTTTAAATTTAAAGCATACCATATATATATAAAGAATGTAAAATTCTGATATCCAACTACCGATTACAGCAATGGATATGATGTATATGAACATTTAAGTACGCTTTTGTACGATCATGTATGTATGTATGTCAGAATCGACAATAAAAAAATTGCCATTTAAAATGCATGTGACCTTATGACCCCGGGTCAGGGGGGATATTGGGTTCAGAAATGCATTCCGTTTTGATCAGCTGATGATCCTGCACGAGAATCGAGAATAAAAAAAATGCCATTTAAAATGCATGTGAATTTGTGACCCCCATATCTCCGGTCAGGTTCGACCCCCGGGTCTGAAAATCAATCCCATAGAAGGTCTTGACCTAAGTTGTCAGTGTGCCAAGTTTGGTGTCCATTGGTCAAGTAGTTTTTGAGAAATCGTGTAGACAGACACACACACACACAGACAGACAGGATAGTAATCGCATCAACTACCTAGCTACTCAAATCGGTAGTTAATAAAGTCTATATATTGGAACCATTTAAACTATCTTTTAATGGTAATTTTTAAGTTAGCCCATAAAACCCATTTTTTTTCAATCAACCCATTTTACCCATGTGTGGGGTTTTATTCGTTCCCGGGTAATATCTCACTCTGGATAGAACTAGCTCTAAATATATAATGAAAAATTAAGCATTTCTTTGTTATAGCAGCGGCAAATATCCGTTACATTACGCTCATCAGCTCTCATATGCTGGCCACCTAAGTTCAAAAATTCAAAAGATGACTAAATAAAATAATACTTTTTTAGTCCGAGCACAAAATATTCTTATCAAATATTAGATAGAACTATTTTTAAGCCAACCATCCATAGTTGTGTTAGGAAGACGGTACCCTATTTTGCATCAAAAGGTTTCCAGAAAGCATATACTAAACGATAAAATAAATGCAACATACCATATCAAAGCAAAATACAAATAAAATCAATCAATTATTCAAGTAAAATCCATAGTCCGCATGATATCAAGCATAGTCCCAAGCTCATTGAAAAAAATATCCAGTCATCATTTTCCATCGCGGTATCATACAGCATTAGCAGGTCTAAAGTTTTATCCCTTGTGTAAAAGCTACCAAGCCATGGAAGAAATTTTTAAACATTTTGGTACAAACTTAAGGCTTCATGGACCCCTACAGTCTATTTCTATCGAGTGGACGACAGCAATTCTAAATGGAAAACCAATAAAACGCGTCATACAAATCCCAAATAATCGGTCAAAGTCAAGTCGTAGGAAATTCCTAGTTATTTTCTCGGTTTTTATAATAATTCTCCAATCATCTCTCCAATTGTTACCTACTAACAGGTTTACAGATTCAAATAAAGGACATATTGTTCTCACTTGGATTAGTAACTTTGTCATAATTATTGGAACATTTCATTGGGAAAAATGCCATTTAGAAAAAAATGCATTAGTAGCCTGTATTAACGGCATTCTTCAATACGACATGATTTATCCTAAACCACATTTAAAATTTTGGAAAAAACCTTTGCCAGAGAAGCTTTTCGAGTTAACAGCACACTTAGGAAAATTTACGACATGGTTTGCTCTTCCATTTGGATTAATAGTTGTGTTCCCTTGGGCGCAAACACTGAAACCATCTCTATTTGGATATTGGCTGTTTGAAATAATACGTCAAAAAGAAGGGGCTGGCAGTTTGCTTGTATTTCTTACTTATTGCGGCAAATCCTTAGCGTTGGCATTTAACATCTATATTTGGTATATAGTTGGACCCAGTGGAATGTTTGTGGTTTTAATCATCCTAATGTTGGCTATGTTGGCTATGCGAAGAAATCTCAAAGAGTAAGTTTCCGATGTATTCGATAATTTTTAAAAATATTTAAAAGTTAAGTTTATACAAATATTTTCAATATTGAAGGTTTCGAAAACGATGCTGCTATCCTTCCTATAATCGAATTAGAAGAGCATACAATTTCAAGCATTTGATGTATCTGGCCAATCTAATGAGCTCAATTAAAAGAGGACCAATTCTAGTTACTTGTGTATTCGGCACTTTAACTTTGGCATCGTTATGTGTCACCACAGTTATTCGGGATGTTGGTAAATCTAGTGGAGTTACTGGTTTGACTCTGCTCTGCATGTTTCTATTTATTGATTGTTTAGTTATTATATTGCTTATTCTTGGTAGTATTTCGTCTGTTTATTTGAGTTCTTGCAAAACAATTAGGATTTTGAAGAAACTAGCATGGCCGTCTAATCGATGGGAACGGAAGTTTTATGCTTCTTGTCATCCTTTCAAGTTTGTCATTGCGGAGGGTAAATTTGTGGACGAGCGTACACCATTCGTCGTTTTAGATTTGGTGGTGGCACTTAGTGTTCAGTTGTTGCTTTTAAGTGGAACAGCATGAAACGTATTCGAAATATGATGCAGTTGTACGAAAATATTTGATACATGTAAATAATATATTTAAATATACAAAACGAATAATGTTATATAATTATGAAATATATGTTGGGGCAAAACGAGCCCAATTTTGCTAAATTCAGTCATTTTCGAGCAAATTAAGCAAATATTGTAAATTTGTTATCTAGTTTATCTCAAATCATGAAACCATATGGATATGTCACTGGTTACTATATGATTTCAATATGGTATATATATTTTACAAAACAATGAGTTAGCAAAGGATACTAAATCGATAATAGAACGTCCAATAATTCACTCGTAAAATGTTAGTTGTTAGTAAACCACACTTTATGACAAGCAATATTTTAGTTAAATGGCTTACTAAAGTTAAATATCTATGGCCTGCGTAAATTTGGCAGTTATTATCTTCTAAAGGGTGCAAACTAATTAATGAAGGGAGTTTGCTTTTGAAATATTTAGTTTACTTTCATAAACTTGGGCTCATGTTCGGTATTATCTTAATAAAACAAGGTAACTTCATTGAATATCATGTTTAAAAAAGTATTTTTGTTTTTACGTAGGATTTCTGTCTAAATTAAATAAGAATGAATTTTCTATCAAAATATTAGCAACAAGATACGGTTTTGAGAAGTGTGGTGTGTGGTCGAAAGGTTTACCGTACAAAAATATTTTAGTAAAATGCTTATTTTTAAACGAAAACGATTTTATTTAAAAACAATTGTAGCTTTGCTTTAACATGTTTGTGCTAAATATTACTGTTCTGCTAAAGCAACGTTGGGTTACGATTTTATTTTAATTTCACGATAATCAATATCGTCGTTATTTTCATTAAGTTCGCATAATTTCATTCAATTTAAACTGAGTTGAAAGCTTATTTTAAAAACATACATAGTAATATTGGCTGATTATGTAAATTTAAGTTGTTGTACAATAAAACTAGTAATATCAAAGTGTAAAATAAATGAAATCAAAATTTATTTTAACAGTAGTTTAAGTGGTTGGTTTGGTCAAAATCAATACTTTAAGATTTCGTGGTTTGGATTAGAAATTAATACCCTGTATTAACTCTTAAGATCCCTCATCATTTCAACTAAATGCTCTATCCCGACTATCTTTCCCAAGGAAATTGCTAAAGATGTTTTATTAATTTGTATCAAAATTGATTGAGTTGTCCAGAAGTATACCTTTAATCCCGGTACTTGTACATACTGAGTAATCGATATGGAAACTTGAAGGCCATCATTTCCATTTGATAGCAGATCCTGTGAAAAAATAAATTTTTTATTGAAAAGTTTTTATTATTTAGACAAACATTTAATCGTCATTAATTCCAAATTTGTAAACTGCATACCTGTGAAATTTTAATTTCAGGCTCAGGTGTTTTCGGAACGCTATCTGCTCCAGACATCGTACAAGCTGCTATAAAGTTTAGAGTTGTCACGGAAGTGTCACTTTTTTGATTGTCATCTCTTTCATAATAGTGCATGTCAATATCAAGCACTAGTTTGGGTTGGCCACAAGTTTGTGGATAAGTAGAAGGAAACTGGCACTTTTTCAGGATTTTCAGATTTTTTACAATATACTTTTGCGTCGGGTACACCACCACATGCTCGAATGTCACAAACTTCGGAAGGCTCTCTGGGACAAGTAACGTTCCTAAACCAGTAGGTGAAATCAAAAACTTCGTCAGCATCACCGTACACAAGATGTTGAAATGTGTCCTTTTAAAATTTTATCAGTACAGTTAAAAAATCGCAAATATCCTGTTTATATAATCAAGGATGTATAACTCTTGTACTTACCACAAGAAGAAAGAAACTTTTTCCAAAGTGAGCGTCATTTTGACTTCCAACTAAACCAGCAAGACAATTTCTGCTGGATAATTTTTCAGCTGTGCATACATTTATAACGGAAATGACAAAGATGATTAATTTTAAAATGCTATTCATTTTTTAATTTGTACGACTAATTCAATAATTAAAGTAGGTTTAAACACCGTAAAAATTCTCCGTGAATTATTTCTACTTGATAAACAATTGTTGACAGATCTTCCTTACAACAACCAGTTTTCAGACTAATACAACATTTCTTGTTAAGTTCCAGTAATATACTGAATGATAGAAAAATGTGTATCATTAACACTTTTATTTTACATTAATAATATTAAGACACATGCCAGAATACCTTGCTTGAAAAACGTTTCCATACAGAAGTTAATTTATTTACTTATTAGCCTTTTTGTATTCGATTTGACTTTCTAATGCATCATGTTCGCGTTATGTGTTGTGGAAAAATTTGGGTGAATATTTTAAGGTTTTAATACAAAAGGTGCATTTTAGTGTATAAATCAAATGGTTCCATAAACATACCATCACAAAAACTGCTGATGATTTTAGGTACATGTGTCAAACATTTTTTGTGGGGGTTGGTGTACGTTAATTTATAATCTGCTGTAGAGATTTATCTATGCAGAGCTTATGTGATTTGAATCCCGTCATGAAAGCAGTAATAACTGTCAATGCCTAAAATTATTGATTTTTTAAACCTCAAATATACAACAAAGCAAACACTCCTTTCTTTAAGCAATTTTAAGATATTTATGTATAACGTACGTACATTGTGTTAAAAACACATGAACTACTAATAGAGGTCTTTATAGCAAAAGTTTCCGGTATTGCGATTGCAAAGTAGTTTAGTATTATTAAACTATAAAAGCTTGACAAATTATTTTACTGGATTCTTTTAATAAGATAAATAATGTACCACATGAGTAGAAGAAATCAATACTTGTCAAGATTTTATTTCTAATTTATTTTGTATCGATTATTGATGCATTGTATTTGTAGCTGAAATTTATGCCTTGCAAATATTTGATATTATCCATTGTTAACGTTAAGCTTTAATGCATACATATTTGATACATTGATTTTACATGGGTCAGTAAAATATGATATCAACTTAAGCTATACAAGAGAAACACAGCTTTAAAACTTAAGTTTAACATATATTTATTTTCAAAATAAATATAAACTTTAAAAATTAAACTGAACCAAGCAGCAACATTGTCACAGTATTCCGAATGATATCTTCGCAAATATGCAATCCCAACGTACAAGTAGCCATGCCATACGGTCCAAGATTAAATCCAATAGTTTTACAAGCACATAACACCTTATTATCCACTTTTGTCACAACAACTTTCTTCCAATATACCTTAAATATTTTAGAATGCCTGTATGGAAAATCTGCCAAAAATGTGAGCATT
>JAQFZH010000616.1:0-29538 GCA_034695485.1 Entomobrya nivalis | reverse complement strand
GGCTTCCGGTTTCCAGGATTTGCGATTTTGACAGAAGGTAAGCCCAATTGACTGTGAATTTACTGCATCGAATAGGAACAGATGCTCCGCTGTATTGATTTATTTATTTTTGCAACTTGGGTATAGACACTGACAACAACCGATAAAAAATTTCATGGATGTTGTATTAGTAATGTTTTTGACAAGCAATGCATATCATTATCCCATCTTTGATTAGTAGGGAAAATCACGAAAGTATATAAAAGTAGTTTAGTATCTCGAAACTCTGACATCTATCTAACTAAAAACTTGATGATTTCAAAAAACAACAAAGTAATATATACATATGTATATATGATATAAATAAGTGGTGGTAAATGATAAATATAGCATACCACATGCATTTTTTATAAAATAATTTTTCTCATAATTCATCAAACTAAAGTAAATTATAAACTTAGTTGTACCAAAGCACGTGTTCGTGGGTTGACGCTTATGATGTAGGCATAAAATAGACTATTACAAAACGTGAGTTTAAAAGAACACATAAAACCATTAAATCTTCATCTGGAGGTCAAAATTGTACATACCATAAAATAAAATTCTAATAGGGTGCTAATTACGCGCATGTGTAAACATTACCTGTAATTAACTACTAACCAATTAATAAAAGGGTTACATTTTCATACATTTTGGTCTATCTTGGAAAAATAAAACGATAGAGAAAGAAAGAGAAAGACAAGACATGATGGGAAAGACTAGATATAGGAAAACTAAAACAACGTCAAACGTACTTAACATTTAACGGCTAAAAAAGCTTCATTCATGCAATATCCATACGTTATACATATATTTTTGGTTTTACAAATAAATATACAGATAACATCCTATTGTTGAACGTGTGCATGTATTATGCACATGGCTTTTGGTGCATACGCATACGCATACTACTGTTCTGTGTTATGTTGGTCGGTTGAGTGCTGTATTGTGTATTGTTGCAAAGTTATTGAAGAAAAGGGGAACTCTGAGCCTGAGCTTGAGCTGATCCCAGCAAGAAGCAAGTCTGAACACGTCAAATTTTGCTCAACCGCCAAACATTTTTGTACACACAAAATATACACATTTGGGAGCCAGCCAGAAGCGAGGGTTTTCTTCATTGATGTTGTTGATGTTTGTATGATTTTCGTGGAAGTTGTGTGTCAATGTGGAGCTCTACCATTTTTTTAGTTCACTCTGCTGTTAGCTAATTAGGGTAAAATTAAAAGTTACCACTGATACTGTTTCCAGTTAGAACGATAACACTATTTTAAATGTAAACAAACTGTGTATGGTGTCATTACAAGGATTGAACATTGAAAACAAGTAGTTTGTCTGTTTTTTTTCGTGGATTGAACTGGTAAGTAGCTGTTGTCAGTTTTGTTTATATTTTAGGGCGCATTTAAGTTTTGAATGTAAAAGGATCTTTTTAATGCCGAAGTGTTGGGTGTTTGAGTAAAATCCAGAGTGTTTCGCAAATAATATTTTATTCCTGTTAATTAAGCACACTTAACTTTGAATTTGTAGAGCTTTCGATTGCATTTCAATCATGGAGCCGTCACCATCCCGTTCTCCGATGGAGCAGTCATTTAGTATTGCTGCTGGAGAGTATACTGATGCAGAAAGGAAATACTTGATGCAAAAGGGGCTTATCTATGAAAATTCTAAAGATGAAACGCTTGACATTTCCACGTAAGTCATCAAACTAGATAATTTGTACCTTGACATTAAGTCTATAGTACATTTTTTATTGAGTATGTTATTTATGTTTATATTTTTAATTTTCCAACAGTGATGTCGAAAGCATTAATTCTAGCAGCTTGAATGTAAGCCATTCTGGGTCATTGTTGATCTTTGAAGAAAGGTTGTATGCAGAGTTCTTAAACAAATCTGTCAATTCCGAGGCTGAGAATCATGTGGATAAATCTCCGTAAGCTAAACTAATAGAATGTTTATGAATCTTTAATATGTTATTTAAGGGTTTATGGAGGACATTTTATTAAGTCAGAAATTATTTTCTTGATTCTTGATAGAATAAAATCACAAGGGTCACCAGCACTCCTTCAGCTTTCAGCCCCAGGAACTCCAGAAAGACCTATTGTAAATGTGTCAAGATTGGTTGAAATGACTCCTATTTCCCCATACCGGCCTAATGCGTAAGTATTTGTGCTCCTGTTATGTTCTGTTGATTTGAAAGTATTCGAAAAGAAGAAGTACTAAAGTGGCAATTATTGATTTTGTAAACAGCGAGGAAGACGACAAGGAAAACGTTTTCAAAGGACCTATTACTGGTCGTGTTCTCTTGTTTCAAGAAGAAGAAGTTGGAAAACGAGATCCTCTTGAAGAGATCAAGGGCTTGGCTGAACAATCTGCATTGGTTGATGTGGATATCAGTTCTGAGAAGTCGTTTGATGAGCGTTTATCACAAGCAAGCGAGGATGACAACTGTATTGTTCCGTGCACGCAGGAAGTGCCATTATTCCTGGAGGAATCTACTCATGGCGCAGAATCCGACTGTGTGGAAGTTATTCCCGCAACTCAAGCGATGAACGAATCGATGAATTTGAACCAGACATACACATCAGTAACTTTGGAGGAGAGTTTGGCTGAGATTGAAGTCGACGATATGCAGCCTTGTGCTGTGGTCTTGGAGGAAAGTTTGGTTGAGGAAGAGATCAGAGAGGCATCATCAAGCATTTTGTCGTTGTCGCTGGGACAAAGTTTAGCTGAACCCGAACCTGAGAGTGAAGTTCTAGCTCCGTGCACACAAGCTATGTTAGAAGAATCATTGATCAGTAACATTTCTCACTTGGATATTAGCAGTATCCCATGTAGCCAAGCAAGTCAAGTCAGTTCTACAGCAGAGTGAGTAAAAATTACTGAAACTTCTTACTTTACTTAATTTTGGGTGTAAACTATAAACAAATTGATGGAATCTAGAGTGTAATTGACCAATTTGTTTGATATTTTTCAGTGCTAGTAGCAAGGACGAATTTAACGACACAATCGCACTCATGGAAAAACTCTTGGCAATGGCTGACGAGCAGGAAGAGAAAGAAAAACAGGATGCCGAAAATGAAGAATCATTAGCGGCATTGTCCTGTGTTGCTGAAGAGTCCGAATCTAAAGCAAATGAATCTGAGGCAACCCAGTCCCAGTCTGAAGCGGAAATTGGCGAAGTGTACTTCAAAACTCCGTTGAAACACAGCCGTGTTCAACTATTGAAAAACAAAAAGGTTGCCTCCCCAAGTCCTCCAAGATCATTTGCCAACAACTTGTTGCAGCAACGTGGAAAGAAGCCTGTTCCTCCACCAACCAACAACGAGAGGAAGACTCCAGTTGTTAAAAAGGCGACTACATCAAAATCAGCCACGACATCAGGAACTCCCATGAGCACAAGCACCCCGAAGCGAACACCTTTGACCAATATTACTCCAGCTGCGAAGAAAACTCATACGCCTGGACGGTTAGGAATCCCAAAGACACCCGTGGCCGTATCTGCTAAAGTTGACACAGGGTTAAAATCTGGTGGATTTCCTGTAGGCTTGTCACCTGTGGCAAGATACATTTACGATAAACCAGCGCCTTCAAAGTTTGCTCGTGTCCAAGGAGTGCCAAATTCAAAGGCAACTACTGCTTCTACTGTAAATACTTCATTATCCACCAAGATCCCCATGCCTCCACCACGTGTTTCTCAAGTTGCGGAAAAACAAAGGACACCTGCTTCAGCTTCTAAGGAGCCACGCCATAGTGTGCTGCGAACTTCAACTTATTTTAATTTGACGGGAACTCCACCTCAGGTTCAGATTGTGGCTAATGAGAAGACCCTCGGAGAGAAGAAAAGATTTCAGCCTATGCAGTACACTGGAGCACCTAAAGTAAAGACACTCAGCGGTAACACCAATTCTCCAAGAACAAATAACTATATTGCTCATCGTCACACAGGTAATACATTATATTCCATTCGGGTTAATAATTCAAAAGGTCATACCATATCATATTTGTAACAAAATAAAGCTCATGTCCTTGCTTTGCTTTTATTTAGGTCTTCGCGATGAATCCGGAAATGCTTCTATTATTCAAGACACATCTATTCACAAACGCAACATCCCACACCACCATCAGTCTCGATTGACCACACCAAAAAGTTATACTCGTATTTAATAAGCATACCTTAAAATTGTAGATATGATATTAATTTAATTTGATAAGTCTGAAGCTAATGTTGAAAAGCTTTTATCTATACCCTTCGCAGGTGATAGTGATAATGATATGATGGATAAGGAAAATAAGTCCCTTCCAACTACACCACGTCGCGAAAGAACTTTCGTGATTTCTCAGTGAATGCTGTACACTAACAATTATGTAATTTTGGATCCTTGCATGGAGTAGGCTTTTTTGGTGGCGTTTTGCTTTTATTGTGTTGTGCTGTGGCAGTGTACTTTTTGCTAACTAATGGTAAATGATTTTAACTATTTGCTTTTTAAATCTGCCTTCAAGTCATATGTCATTTTTTGGATTATGACCTTGAAATGTTTTATCTGTTGGGAGCTGTCATGCACTAATCGTATTTTCTTAATTTTCATTTTAAACTCTAGGTGAATCCGTTAGTTCGTTCATGTAGTTAGTCTTCAACAAATATTGTAAAGTTGATTTTTATTTCAAAGTTTTATGATTTATTTCAAATGTGACAAAAGCGTTTGACTCAATTAGTGGAGGTATCGTGAAGTGTAAAAACGTTACAAAATAATGAATAGTCGAATAAAATACGTTGTAATGTTTGATTTTTAATAAAATATCTACCCTTAGTAAAAACAAAAACTGATTACCAAATACGCTTATAAACATTAATATACCTTGGTATGTAAATCACCAAGC
Source organism: Entomobrya nivalis (assembly GCA_034695485.1). NCBI lineage: Eukaryota > Metazoa > Arthropoda > Collembola > Entomobryomorpha > Entomobryidae > Entomobrya > Entomobrya nivalis. The sequence goes on along the minus strand of JAQFZH010000616.1, from coordinate 24,645 downwards.
TTGATGATGACTTTTATAAATGTAGCCTTTTGTATTCCTTTTTAATTTTTAGAATTTAGAAATAATTTTATCTGGTCTAATGGCTTCAAGTTTTTAAATCTAGTAATTTAAGAGTAGTACGTAGATTAACTATATATCATAAATTATAATCCGATGTACATAAATATTACTATTTTGTATTTTTTCATATGAATATGAGCATAAAATAAAATAAATCATATTTGTCATTCGCCACTTTAAAAATGTATAGGTGAAAGTTTTTTTTTGTATAAAAAGCTGTTTACTTTATTTCGGTTCATCGTTTAAGCCTGAGTTGGGTTTTGAGAGTAATAATTATAAATTACAATCATATGTTAGTTTAAGTTTGGTAGAGATTATAAGGCGCATTCCAAATTGCATTTACATATTAATTGGTACCAACTTCCCAAAGGAGCCTCCACCTCCTACCCTTCCCCCAATCGATCCTGTGCTTGTTGATGATCTTGCACGAGAGAGCGCAGTTGGACAACGAGAGGTCGCTACCGGTGTAGTCAACACAGAGGTACTCGTTGGCATCCTAGTAGAGTAGTAAGAATACGACGTTGTGGAAGGAGGTGATGGGGAAGATAATGAGGAGACCAGAGAGATTCCACCCAAGAGCTTGTTCAGTCCATTCCCCATTCTATCAAACTTTTCTTTTGTACTAGTCAAAATCCGAATCACAGCATCAGTCGTTTTCCTGTGCACCAGAATTAATGATTCTGTGCTTCTTTGAGTTCTGGCTCTTCCAAGTATTGGAGGCTTTGATTCTTTAATGGTCCTTAAAGACCTTTCCGCATTCTTCAAAGCTCGAAGCGCAAGATCAAGACCACTTCGTTGAATATGGAAATTTTGACCTTTTCGCTCAGCCTTTTTGGTCTTCGTTTTGACGAGCTCTAGCAAAGTTTCCTGTAAGGTGCCAATGATCAACTGTCCTTTCTCAATGGGTCCAACCAAAGTGCTTCCACTTGGATTGATACCAAGTGACATGACAAGTGCCTTGAGTTTGGGGTCCTTTTGAAGAGCTGTACAAACAGGTTCTTCCGGGATTGCTGCTGATTCAGCGGAATCCATCCGCACAAAATTCTTGGCCAGGAAGACAACATTTGTTGTAATCTCGTTTGGAGTAGAATGGGAAGGAATAAGGGACGACGACTCAGTTGGTGCCACTGCTGCAATGGTACAGCTTTCCTGCTTGGCTTTCGCGAGACCACCGATTGGTTTCGGAATGATATGGGTCAGGCTGGGCGCTGATCGTTGGCGGCGTACATTTGACTCTTTAGGTTTTCCATCTTCTCGCTTTAATTCAAGGTCGGTGGAGTTGAGTACTCCTGCATCTCCCTTTTCACTGACAGATTTCAGAAAGCCAGCTTTCCCAAGTCCCCGTTTTGCAAATGCCGTCGATGAGGATTTACTGCTGGGAGGGAACAAGCTTGGGTTCGACTTGCTGGCTTTGACACTCATGATGACCTCTTGTCTTTAATTCGAAAAGTTATGCCTGAGTCAAAATGCCCTAATTCTGAATTCTAACCCCAGTCGATGAAATATAACGTAAAAGTGAAATTCTTGGTGGAGCCCCAACAACATTGTTTACTGTGCTATAGGCACAGGTTTTTTTTACGCTTATCAAGCATTATCGTCCATGTAACTACGGGAGTTCTCCAAATTTTCACTCAGCACATTTCACCATTCACTATAATATCATGAATTTCTTGAAATAAAAAATAATAATAGGTAATAGGATGTATTCCATTGGTTTGTGAGGATTTCTATAAAATTCTCGACAAGGTATATTTTCGTAGGCCTGCATCTGCAGCATGATCTCTACAATCCCGTCCACCTGACGGTTTTCATGTCTGACAGACGATGCCACTGAATTTACCATTGGGTTTTAGGAAAAAAGGTTCCAATGATGATGATAGCAATCTACCCATTCCAGATTGGCTTCTTCTGCGACGACTGACGAAAAGCCCGAAGCTACAGCAGGCCCTCAAATTATTTCGTGGCGATACAGCCGAAAACATCTACAAGGAAATGACTGACTTTGTATGTAAGTAAATTCCTTTGTGCATTTGTTTCTTGTCACTTTCACAGAAAACGTCAATTAAAAATTTGAATTTGACAAACATTTCGTCAAATAGATCAAGAAAGAAACGCAAGTGGATGAAGTTCATTTTCTACGGATGTACGGGAATACCAGTGAAGAGTTTGAAGTCATCATTCCAAATACGTTGCAGAAAACTTTGCGTTCCAATGTATGTAAGCCTTTTCATGCATTTAAGAAATTTGAAGATGATCTACCCTTTTAAATTTAAATGGTTTAATTAGCTGTTTAATTTTATGAAAATGAATTCTACAGAAAAAGTTTTATGGAATGTCGGAAGCAGTCTACAAGCGACTTCCAGTTTTACTGGAGAAGGGATTTACGACATCCTGGAAAGCGATTTTTCGTAAGCAGCCAGAATACCTTATCATTATCCCTGTGACCGTTGTGGCTGGTAAGGTAGTTTTCGTGATGGGCACCGCTCTGTTGGGCATGTATAATCATTTGGCAATAACTTTGGAGAACGAGCATACGTGGCATACGCTGTTGGACTATCTTCAGTGAAAACAAACATAATTTCTTTTTTAAATATGTAATTTTATATTTTTTTAAGTACGCCTTTTAGAAACGTAAAATTTCTTTGATGATAATCATTAGGTTGACACTTCCGCTACTAGTCAATGTAAAGAAATTTGAGGAAGTCGACAGTAGATGCCAGAGGATGGTTACAAGTTTTGAAGCATTGAGTCGAGCGGAAATAGATATTCGTAATAAACATAACATAATCTTCAAATAATTAAGTATACAAATTCTTAGATATGAATTGAAATTAAGTACAACTATTTACTTTCAGATAACATCGCTAACTGTCTCAGAGCGTTTGCCAATGAAATGTCAATTTTTCTCAGGGCAAATTACGTCCAAGTTTTCATGGTACAACAGGAAATTGTGGAAGAAAAGAAATTACACAAGTGCTGCCATATTGGTACTACTTTAGTCAGAGATAAATGTCCAAATAAACAGGCAAGCCTAATTTTTTTATTATCAAAACAGCTTTTTTCAAACTTTCAAAAAGCATCAATAGTTTTTTCTCTTTGATAGTGTCACGAGCAAGAAGACTTGAAAATAAGTAAGGACACTGGTGTAGGTTATGTCGCCACAACTGGAAAGCCTATGCGGGCCAACCAGCCCTCGGATTTGGAGCAATTCGGGCTCCCTACGAAGGACATACATTCCATTGGTGGCTGCCTTGTGAAGTAATTTAATTTAATGGCTGGGATTTATATTCTAAGATCATGTATCTAAATTATTTAACTAATTGATTCCAGCAACATTCTTGTTGTCCCCATCCGCGATCACTCAGGAGAAGCTCCAGTAATTATTGAACTTTCGCAAAAACAAGGCGGATTTAGTGACAGAGACGAAGAGCAATGTATGATGTTCGCAAAAAGGGCTTCATCGATAATTTCCTCATCTATTTTACTTGATTACAAGAAAAAAGCTATTAGAAGGCATGGGATCCGTAATGAAGTTTTAGCAAACATCAGTGAAGTGAGCCATGTCAAAGTGAAGCAGATGTTAGACCTAAAATTCCAATATTCATCTACGTTCAGGAAAAAGCTGATGGACTTTCGATTTACAATGAGAATTTTCCCTAATCATCAGTCCCCCGGAGTTATTTTGTACATGTTTATCGATTTGGGGTTTGTGAATCGTTGGCGGATGCGAAAGTCGACGCTAGTTCGGTAAGCTCGAAACAGCAAGCTTTATATTTCATACATAACCATTATTTTTGAGTGATGAAGTGATGACGGATTATAAAATAAGTGATATTGGATCTCAGGTTTATTCTCAGCATGCAGCAGGGGTATCGTGATATTCCATATCACAATTGGAAGGTACATTGAAGCAGCTGAATTCAGACATTTGTTTTACTTAATTGAACAGTTTTAAATGATCATTGAAGTAGAATTATATTGGTTCCGTTCCCAATTCATTTGTTTAGCACGCCTGCTGTGTCACCCATTTTATTTATTTACTTCTGAAAAAATTGCAATTGGTGAAGCATGGTTATCTTACGTAAGTACCTATATATGTATGTTGTGTACTTATATGTAAAATATAGTTACTTAATTTTTTAATTGATTATTATGACTGCGTTTTAGGGAATTAGAAGCACTAACAATATTTATTTCCGCTTTGGCCCATGACATTGACCACCGCGGTAGAAACAACCACTTCAACTTGTGCACAAAATCGGAACTGTACCATTTGTATAAGCAGGAAGATTCCATCATGGAACGACATCATATTGCAGTTGCCCTAAGTGTACTGAATACTGAGGATTGCAATATTTTGCAAGCTTTGACAGATGGGGAGTACAGAGAGTTTTTGGAATTGATTCAGTGGAACATTTTAGGTGAAAAGAATTCCTACTATAATCAATTACTTAGATATATAGATGAGCACGATTAACTAATTTTGAAAATGGAAATTATAATTTTGTAGCAACTGACCTTGCAAAATACATGCGCAACAGGTTCGAATACTTTTATACATTGAGCCACTTTGATGCTACGAATAGACAGCATAGAAAGCATCTCTCCGCCATTTTGATGACCACGGCGGATCTTTGTGATAATACAAAAACGTGGGATGCTAATTTACCTACTGTGGTAAGTTTTTTTTGCGAATGAACAAGTTTAAATGTAGTGTTCAAAATGTGTAAAGTTCTTGGAAAAGTAATCAATTTATTTGCTGTTTTACAGAAATGCATCTTCCACGAATTTTTTCAACAAGGTGACGACGAAATTGCTTTGGGATTGAAACCGGTAAAAATTGAAATTGCTTTCGGCTTTTTATCATCAATTCTTTTGGGGATTTTACAATATTAAAAAATGTTTGCAGATGGAAATGATGGATAGGCGACACGGCTACAAAATTCCAGACATTGAAATACAATTTATCCATCACATTGTCCGCCCAGCTTACCAGTATACTAAAAAAATATGAATTCTAAAGCATGCATTAAACTTATTTAATTATTTATTGAAAATTGGTTTTCTATTTCTTCGTTTCAGTTCACTCGCAGATCTCCTCCCCCAAACAAAAATATGCCTTCAGACACTCGACTATTTTGAAGATCTTTGGCTCGTCTCCACACACGTATTTGATGAGTACATGCAAAATGTAGATCCACTTGATATCCTCGATCTGCCGGATATGAAAGAACACAGCCTCCGAAAACGAAACGCTCCTCATTTGCAACATCTCCTTGAAAAGCATGGAATCCCAGCACTGAGCATTGCCCACATTGGAATCAAGGCAGGATCCCACGCTTCCTTATCATCACTAGAACTTCAAATGTCCGTCCCTGATGTGAACCAAGAAGATGCGGAAAACCTTAGTCAAGAGCCCATACTGTCAACCAAGCGAAGACGAAGTTCCATCCCCCTACCTGCTCCAATCGTTAGGGAAAAACTGACGTGTTGCGAAATGACAAAGAATTGGTTGTGCTGCTACTTGTGCAGGAATAGGGGTTTAGTGGTGGCAAGAGCTGTGAGGAAATTTCAGCTGGAAGGCGAGTTTTTGGAAGAAAGAGCCAACGAATATGAGAGAAAAGCAAGTCAAGAAGAAGACGACAATTTTGTATATAAGTGAAATTTTTACAGGTCAAAATATCAAGAGTAAAAATTGCCCATCGTCAGTCATATTGCCAGTTTCAAATCAGAAAATAAAAAAACATACACTACTAAAAATTACGTTTTCCCTCTTAATATTTCACCAAATAATGTAGCATACTTTGAAATTGTGTGAAAATCTTGGCATATTTTTTCCTGTTCTAAAATTTCATATTACGATCGGTTCTCGCTGACGAGCAATTAGTATTGTTTAGTTTGTGTACCAACATGTTCTACCCAATTAACGTTCATCATAACTTATTCATTTACAAAAACTAAATGGTTCATTTTATGGATATGAGAAAAGTGATTCATGCGAAACAACACTTTTATGCTAAGGATGTAACTTGACATTGGCATATTGTACTTTACACCTTTTTCCTTTGTCTCGGGAAAAGTGAATGTACTTATATCAAAAGGATCCCAAGTACGAATTGACCATTCAAGGATTTCCTTTTAGAATTTTTGGGAAAAAGTGAACTTTGAACATTGCACTGAGCAAAAGTCGTCATCAAGATTCGAGGTAATAAGTGTAATAAGCACATGCAACTTACTTTACAAGTTACGTTTGCTTGTATTTGACTTCAAGTAAACCAAGTCAAATCCAAAAAGCCATGTGGAAGGAAAATGGTTTTACACGTGTAGCCGGCGTGGTGGTAATTGTGGTATATATACAATACATCCAATAATCCAATACAAACTGCTTTAGCATAGAAGCAACAGAAGCCAGTTAAGTTATGTATGACGGTATCAATTATTATTGGAAATTTATTGTAAGACAAAAAAATACTGAACATGAAGTGATTTCATTCATTCTCCATACTCTCCTCGTGTTTTAATTGATTGCTGGGTGTTGTGTAATGAATGCATACAAAGTCTGTCTGTCTGCAATAAGGTGATAAGCCACAAGGCTTGCATGCATCTGCGTGAAAGGTCGGATTGTATTCAATGTTTATTTATCTTAGACTGATGATAAACTTTTACCCAAACGTGTAGAAAAATCAAGGAATACAAACTGAGACCGTTTTAGAAAAGGCATCATAAGTATTTATAAATTTATCGTACAGTGGTGAGTAAAATACAGTTTGTTTGGGTTTTGGCTAGGTGGTAGGTAGTTAGTGGTCAGTATTGTGTAGTCTAAAATTCTAAAAATACGGTATTGTCACTAAAAGATAGAAATCATCAATGTTTAGGCAAGATAAAATAACTTTGTGAGCAAAGCTTATACTCAAATTTATGTCAACATAAAACATATATCCGTTGTAGAATGTTACTAAAAGTAGAACGAAATAGTTGAAATATTTGCTGCTAAATATTTTTTTACATTACACATTAACGATATGTGATTCAAAAGTAAACCATTGTTGACCATGCAAACTTCCATAACTATCCCATGATAAAATTCGTAAGACAAAGCAGTTTGATAGTTTGATGTCAAACTAACTAAAGTAGTACAAAGATACAATTTTTTGACAAACTAAATGGGACGTGTAGATTCATTGTTTGAATTTTGACATTTGATAGTTTTGATCAAACGTAGTGCATGCATGAAATCCTGCGTGTTTACATTTAGATTACAGGAAGCCAATATTTATTTATTTAGTCTGAGAAAATATTAACTATGTAGAAAATTGTCAGCTTTGATTATCATTGGCTTTTGACCTCCCACGCAAGCACGTACAACGAATGCATGCGTGGTGCATGATACTATTTAATTTACTAATGAACGTGCCAAATTATATACATTTCATAATGACCTATGCACTGTTCTCCTCTGTTTGTGTTTCTTATATAACTTGAAAAAAATATGGATGTAAACATACTAACAATTATTTAAATGTCGCACATGCATCATGCATGCACTCATGGACTCATGTTGACATATTTTTTGTGATGCATTTATACTCTTTATTGTAAACTACAGGAAACGACATTTGATGTGTTCCGTAATTTACTTTGGATTAGACTTTAAACTTTCATAAAAAATGAACTATGCACTTAACTATCGTCGATATATGCTTGACATTTATTTTATAATTTATACTTGCATGAGTTGCATGCAATGTGGTCATGTAATTCAAAGTACATTCAAACAGTTTGAAAGGGATAAATAATTTTCAACAAAAAATCAATTTTATATTCAAGTGAAACTTTTACAGGTCAAAACATCAAGTAAGTCGGCTATAAGAAAAGTGCTTTTTCCGTGCAGCCATAGCCTCAGAACTTAGGAGCCAAACTGATGTAATGACGAAAACTTGTTGCACGTCATGAAATATTTGAATTTACTTTTTATAGCATGTTATTCTTTACTATTGCCTTTTAATGCATAAAATGTAGTACGAAAATAAAAATAATAATAGACTTTCATTTGGGATTTTATTAACTTTTTTGTTGATAAAATGCAGTTATTTTCACAAAAAAAAACGTTTTGTGCTTGCAAACAGATTATAGTTATTATTTCACGTTAGTTATTACCATCTACCGTTGGTTATGCACCAATCGAAGTGCACCAAAATAAAATATAAAAACTGTTTTTAAGCAAACCGGTATAAAATGTGAGATCTGTATGATCTGGTTATAATATGGGTACTTTTACTGCTTTTGCACGCAATTTGGATCTGTTTACAGTTTAAAGGTTTTGGAATGTTTTTTTTTATCTGATGAAAGTGGACTAAAACATTTTATTATATGCTCGTTTAAACCGTGAACACAACGGTTTTTAGCAATGAATATGCTTGTTTTTCTAGGGTGGGAATTTTGCAAATAAAATTCTCATGCGTATTCTCCAGATTGCATATAAATCAATTAAACCAATTTCATCTTACATTATGATCATTTAATACAACATGAATATAAGATAAATTAAGATCACTAATGGATCACTAATGGATCACTAATGGATAGAAAAAAAACATTTAAAACGTAACTTTAAATCATAATCAACACCTGAACGTTAGATATTAGAATGGTCCAGATTTTTGAAATTATTTAAATATTTCTCCACGTTATAATTGGTTATATTCTATATTCTGTTTTGGTAATGATTTTTTAGATATTGTATGGAATTTAATTGTAACAAAGTTTCGTGCCTATATAATTTTTAAACATAAGAAATCTTTATCTGGTGTCAACAGATTGACTGATGGACTGATGGAACTTAAAAGCATATTAAATATCAACTTATTTACAATGTGCAAGTTGGCGACAAGATTGCTATTCCATCAGAAACATTTATAAGAGATTTCTTGTGTAAAACAAATGTTTGTAGTAGTAGTAGCTTCCACCATTATAAAATGTCAAAAAATATGTATGCATTTTATTTGTTTTCTTCCACCGTTATGACATGCATCATTATTGTTCGTTTTCGTTATGTTCTAAACATGTAACTTACCCTTACATCGTTACAATATTAATGTTGTTGACCAATGGTCAGTTAACTTTAATACAACCATAAATAAATTTCTCTCAATTATAGCCCCTTAAACATTTCGAAAATTCGTGTTACGCTATTGGGTTCGTTTACCTGTTGTTGAGGCTTGCAGTGTTTTTAAAAGGGTCTTCGTATTGCGAAATAGTAGTTAGCGTACTGCGTTGCGTACAGTGTATCGAATATGGCGATTTCGTGCAATATTTGAGTTACGCATGCACACAACAACAAAACCCATACTGTTTTCATAAAAATATAAGTGCCTCTTTACGCACATATTATGAACATAATATATTTTTCATTACACTGAAAATCACAAAAGATCTGTATGATGATGACATCAAAATAAATGATAAATGTTTGATTGGGGTTGATGATTTGATAATTCATGGTAGTGGATTTCAAAATGATTCACCATCATGCATCATGTTTACGTACTTTATTTTCCGTCTCCGTCATACGCATACGGCAGTATACGGAAAGCATTGCCTCATAAAAACCTAAAGTGCCCGATAGCGCAAATGTTTTTAATAATTATTCAAATGAATGCATTCGTAAGACGAAGTGTGGCTGCTGCGGTGGTAGTATCGTCCGCCATTAAACCAACCATCAAGATAGAAAAAAATCTTTTCGCTCAGTTTTTGTGCAATTTTTTATATTGCAGCCGCTACAATGTGCTAAAAAAGTAAACCAATTCGTAATGGCTTTTCCGCAAATCCTTTGTTTCTACTGCATTTTAGGCAATGACGACAATAAATCACTGCAACCACATCTGCAAATTATATCTACATATTAGAGTGTACATCGCATACTACATATATAAGACAAGAGACAAACGTAGTCAGGAATTCATACAACGCATGCTCAAAAGTTTGTCGAGAAGCTCACATTTAATAACGATCTGATCATCAGCACCATCTAATCTTCAACATCCCATAATGCTGCAGCTCAAAAAAAATCAACTTCCTTGTTGACGTTGACACATAAAAACTAAAGCGGTTTTGTACTCTTGTGTTTCATGCAATTTAATCACTAATCACTTGTTGTGTACACAAAATTTGGTAGGAAACAAGTATGATATCCTTCCAAAATAAAAATAATAACAGTCCATGTTACCTGTTACCGGTCTGCTGGCTACACGTTCTACTGTTAGTTTTTTCGTACGCTGCCGTGAACAATGTAATGACTCATGATTCATGAAACACTACATGCAGCATAAGATGTAGAACACGCACATGCATTGCTTATACGCATGGAAAGGGTTAAAGTACTTCTCAGATGACATTCATTTAAATAATTGAGCTTTGATTTACTGTTGTTATTTGATTTTTGCCGTTCTCTTTGTTTATTACGTGGTGTATTGCAACAGGACAGGAAACAAAGCAAGAAAGAGTTGGATCGGCTTTTGTAAAGTAGAGAACATTCTTAATTAAGTTTAGTGGGCGATATGGATGTCCTCAAGAAGGAAGGAATTATTCTTTGACTAACTTTGTTTAGTTTGACTTTGGGTCAATCACATTTTTCGACAAGCCATTTCAACATACCTATGCTAACAGTGTATTCTTTCAAAGTCACCATCCGTCCACCAATATGTTTTGTATGTTTTGAAGGAGACCTTAAAGAAAAATGGTGATCGTGGAGGACCCAGGGCCAGGGCTCAAAGTCCTCTTAGAGGGCTACGTTATGTTATGCTGCTACTTATGTTACAGCAGTGCAGTGGCTACATTTATGTTTATTTATTGTTGTCCTCACCTTACCTTACCTCATTCTCATCTTCTTTTTCATTATTATTCGTCCATTTTTCCGTAATCCATACCTCATTTATTTTTACTAAAATTTTGGTCTGATTGGTTTCTGACATTGGAGAGTTGTATGCAAATATTAATTTAACCTGATAAACAAGAGAGCATTTTCATAGAAGTGAATTGGAGTTTTCATGTGTGCAATGTGCATGCGGTGAGTGTATGACCGGCCAGTACAATAGGCACCTATGAAGATAATCTGTGTTATAGGCAGTTTTATTAAATGGCAATGACGATTTCGTAGGTACTACTTATTTTATGTGCAAAAGTGTGTACGTAATACCAAAGTTCCATTACGATGAAGACAAAGCAACGTAATTTGTTAATGACGATGATAATGATATATACTAGGCTACACATATACCAACCCACAAGATCATAATAGTATTACCCTTTCTTCAAAAGTTAATATATGTACATACAATAATGCAAATTTTATGGTTAACCAGTTTATTTGGTTAGTAATATTATTATTATAAATATATACAAAACTGGTTAGCAAGTGGCCCTATGCCTATGTAGCAAGTACAGACACTCTGTAATGCAATGCAATGATGCTAATATTACTAACAATGAGACTGATGCAATTTTTATGTATTTTGGTAAGTGAGTAAAAAACAGCATAGTGTGTAATTGTGAAAATAAGGAAAGGAAGCAGTAAAGAATATGCGGGGTTGAATATGAAATTTACGAAATGTGCAAATGATAACATTGTTGAGTGACACACTTTGACAATCAGAACATAACATGTGCCCTAGTGTCCTTACTCAAAAAATAATTTTTGTCACAGTTTCGAGATGCATTCTACAAAAATTCAGTTTGCTACGCAAACATTTAAACTCATACCTAAATTTTATTAGTGAGTTCACGAATTAGACTGACGTAGTAATATAAAATAATACGTTTAACAAAGCTTGCGATGCAACTTCAAAACTTTTTATCCAGAGATCAAGTCTGAGTTTTAGTTTTAGTTAGTATATTCATCTCGTCTAAAATGGAGACTGGGACGTCTATAATGAAACGAAATACCCAGTATAGTAGTATGTAGTTATATTTCATCTACAAAATAAGTTATTATTGCATGTATGCAAGTTTCATGTTTCATGGTATATGAAAAGTTGAGCGAGTACGTTGGATGTGCATTTTTAGTGCACATTTACTTGTCCTCTGGTCACAAAATATGAATGCTCAAAACAAGAGGCGAAGAGAATGAAAAACATAAAATACTAACCCCTTTACCGATATATCATGCTTGTATGTGTATTGTGTATAATTTGGTGACGAGTGTGTGGTAATGTTGATGTTGAGTGAGCCTAAGGCTTCTTGTTGTTGGCCTTGATGTTGATGGCTTCGTTCTAAACGAAAATCTCTGGGTTCAAAGTGCATCTTTCTTATTGATAAGATCGAAAGTGCATGTAGGTATCTGACATTGTGAGTTATATGATTTTGTTATTATAAAAAGCTTGTTGCAAGGCAAGGGTTCTTTTTTCGATAGGAAGCCTACACAAGTTATTCTCGACAACGTGAGTAGTCTCATGCTCACGGACTGTTGAAGACAAGACGTCGTTTCCTCTTCTATCCAAACATGCGAGTGAGGCAGAGGCAATAACAACAAACCAAGCAAACCCCAAAAAAACAATTTTGAACTTGTTTTACTCACTCAACTCGACAGATCAAGCCGTGCAACTTTACTCATTCAAGTGTGTTTTTTGTGCGTATATACTCGTGGCACAGCTAATATTATTATCACACACAGGCAATATTAAAATCCTCTTTTTTTCTAACAATAAAAGTCAGTCAGAGTTTTTAGTCAAACGAGTTGACGACTCAGATAGTTCTTAAATATCAAAAGAGAAATCTGTAAAACTTCTAAAAGATTAGTTCCGTGTTTGAGGATGGTGACGTTTAAAAAAAGCTAATATCTTTGTGACGATCACTGAAAAGGAAGATCAAAGGAATAAAATTGAAAAACAAAAGAAATGAATTCTTTTTGAACTTATCAGTTTTAGAGTTTGTTTCATCAACTTTCATGAATTGTTCAATTGCAAGTGGGAAAGAGATAATGGGTCGTACAGTTCTATGAATTGACAGAATCCAGCCTATGCTCAGAAAAAACATTAGCGATTGCTAATTCCACCAACTACAGTTCTTTCAAAAAAACAATTCATTAAACGTTCGAGAGAAAGAGCGCCGAATCTTACAGCGCAAAAATAAGACTTTAATTAATTTCGAGAATTCAGTGTACTTTCCGGAGACGATTTAAACTTGACTTTGTAGTCAACACTTAATTAGGTAAGAATAAACCGGCTATATTTTAGCCGGTATTCAATAAACAGGAACAGTTTAATTCTCAGAACTATTATCAGTTATAGTTCATGTATGTATATATTTTGGTATCTGCCTAAATGCAAGTGTGTTGATTTTTTATCATCAATCAACGGGTTATAGTATAGGACAATTAATAAATAGACTAGGGCAACCTGCAAGCACCTTAACATTCATACTATTTGTTAATTGCATTTTCCATTAATTGCAATGCAAATTAACGCTATATTGCCCTTTTATCATTGCTTTAGTTTTACTTTCCTTTCATTTTCGGCACCATAACTAAATATAATGTAATAAGAATGTAGTAAACATGAAATGTAACATGTAACCTTATATTTACTCAAATAAACAAAGCATCGTATATCGGTTCATGGCCAAATCTACAGGTTGTTTTGTATTTTATGGCTACGCAGTGTAGTGTGTTTTGGTGAACGTACTACAAACTAGCTGTGAAATTGTATACTATTTAAAATGCATTCAAATGGTTATGTTACGCATTTTAACAAGTAAATAGATTAAAAACTGAGGTGCATGTACTTTTAACATAACGCAGCGCTGAATTACGTGGGAAAAAATAAATATGAAAATAACCAGTTCATAAATTTTAAAAATTTCCGTTTCCTGTACTCTTGGAATGTTGGGCAACTCATTGTCATGAGGTATACTTGCACAAACAATTTTTTTATCCTAAACTCATTATTTTTACATAATCGAAACCAGATACATTACATAACTGGCCTTGTTCGACCATGACTGCTTAATTGAATATTTTGATGATCAGGGTCACAAAACAAATTCAGAGTTCAGAGAAACATTCTTACTACCGAATATCTTTTAGATTTTCAAGAATAGTCAATGCTTTTTTTGTGGCGATGACCTCTATTTGTCCTAAAATATTCACTCGTTAAATACGCTTCTTTAAAGTCCTTGGTTCGGGTTGTGTAATAGTAACCAAATAACAAACATTAACTATATTTTAATGGACTCGTGTGAGATAAGACAAAATGAAAGAGGGCAAAAGGGCCTGGGTCTGCTATATGTATGTTTGAACGGAAGAAAGATAACTTAATATTTTCTGTACTAGTCTACGATAACAACATTTAAGTAACATGATTACAAGATCATAATAAACATGACACTTATAAGATATATTTTCTTAGCACTTCATAAATTACTGCTTATTCCAGGGTTCTTATCATTATATTTAATTCGTAATCAAGATATTGTGTAAGAAAAACGGTACGATACTTTCATAACTGAAGTTCAAATTAGTAAGATTGCATTACTCGTAAACCTCGACTACTGAAGGTTTTCACATAAGTTTGATATCAATCACCAACACAGGCATTCATTATATTTGATAAGGAATTCGACGTTGAATACTAAATATTTTTTTTAGCATTCTATTTGATATACCATGCCCTTCTAGCCTTTTATTGCTAGAACAAGGAGAAAGTGTTTACTGGACAGGATCTGACGTTAAGGCTATCTAAACTGGTTGCGAATCATTTTTTCCCTTACTTTTCTTGAGTGTTTGACCAGCCACAACCTAAACATTTTTCTTCATCCAACATTTCAACAATCCTGAGTGACTGTAATGCAATGTGGAAATGTCATTGTCGGGGTTGTTGCTATTTCGTTTTGCTGATTCAATAGAATTTACTTACGCTTATTTTCCATGTTGACAAGTTATTGACGCTGACTTATTTTTATCAAATCAGCATGTTAATCTTCTAAATTTAAACATTTATTTTTCATGCGGGGATTTATAGACTTAGATATACACATGCATTATATATATATAGTGAATTAGATTAAACCTGAAGTAGCTTAAACTGGTGTGTTGTACAATGCTGTGCAGAAGTACTTTGTACTTGTCAATGTCATTGCGGTTCAATTTCACTTTCTTGCATCATCAGCATTTGATGCTGTCTCGGTTGTCATTTTTTTATTAACCGGCAAGTTAAGTACATTTTTTGAAATTTTATATCCTCTTTAGATTTATGTTTATATTTACATGTGCAAACATGAGATACGCATATAAGTAAGTAATATTTTAGTAGCATTTCCTTCCAGTTTACTTACATAAATTGACGTATTACATTACATCATTCAGTCGGTCCCCACCGCACCGCCAATATCGGTCAACATCATGCTGGCAGTTCGTGATGTCTAAATTCATTTCTTTTTATTGGAAATGGATGAAAATTCTTGCATTGCTATATTCTTGCACGGTAAACTGTTCTATTACGACTTGCATTGCACACGAACGTAATTAGTGTAAGGTCATCAGCGATTTGAACTTTGCCTTCATTCTGTTATAAATATTCCATGCATCCGTCACAATTTTAATTCCTAATTTGAACAAATTAAGTAAGCGACAGTGACAGCTTCAGGTCATATGCGTACTTAATAATTTCAATGAATTGATCAAGGAAGAAAACCATTCCGTTAAAACGATTATGATTACTACCCATCAAATCACCTAATGTCAACTGACAATTATAAAGGTGAACGGAGATAATTTAACTGATATAAATAACTTTTTCTGATTAATTATTAGCCATGAGTCAAGCAAATAAATGGCTATCCAGAATATTTCGGTTCGAATTAATGTGAATTAAACATATAGTCGAATGCGATTAATTGTAGGGCAAGTAGCAGCAATCATTTATGCAACTTTAAGCTGGATTAAATGGGTAATGATTCTGCTTAAAAGGTTACAAAATGAGAATGCAAACGATAAACAAGCTGAAAATATCTGAAGTGTTCTACTCTAATAGTAATATACATGTGAACAAGCATGTAACACATGGGATGTTAGTCATTAGTTAGCAAAAACCTCGAATTAGTGTACGTGAAACTTCTTATATTTAAACGCAGTAATTGTCCATCATTTTAAAGTGGTAAAATTATAGTAAATTCATACGTATAAAAGTAATCGTTTATGTAAAAATTCATTGTGATTTAAAACTGCTCGGTTGACTCGGTTAAAAAGATACAACCTCAATTTTGCCTGCTGAAATTTTTCGTTGTGCCATTTGCACTTTTTTAAATGCAAAATAGCACAACGATAACATAACTTTCACAGATGCTACATTTTGACCATGCATCTCTCCATTCTTTTCCACTCACTCAACTGGTGTCTGTCTATATAATTGTAATCCATTGGTTTTACTTGTGTTGTAAAAATTTCACATTCCTTGATTTAATGATCAGCATTTTTAGCACTTAAAATAGACATGCTACACATCATGTCACATGACTAAGCCTCAACCGAGGCACCAACTTGTCTCCTCTCTTTAGTTTAAATATCCAAAGTTCAGCACTTTTTTTTCAGTGCGTCATTCTTCTTTGGATCATTCTGTAATAAACACGATCGTCATCTACACCAATAATTCGCCAAACCACACAACTGTATTTGATATCAATACAAAATGTGTAAATCATGCAGCTGTTGAATGTAACTTACAAAATAAATGAAGTAACATTTTGTGGCTACCCAAGATGATGCTACGTAGCCTTACTAGCGTTTTTACGGCTTCTCTTTGTTTTTTTCGTAACCAAAGTACGTAGGTATATTCTTGGTTTGATAGTTGTAGTGGTGTTGGTGCCGTTGCCGATAATATTTGTGGTAAAAGGTCAAGTTTAATATAAGGTTTGCGGTTGGTAACAAGTTACACAATTTATGATGCATATATTACTTATAACGACGCTGTGCAGCGAAAGCGATTAGCTGCATTGTGTAATTCTGAAAGCATGTAAATTCTCTATAAGTTTAGGTACTGTTGTTCAATCTTCCAGCGAGCACCTTCACTATAACACATGGGAAAATAATGCGTAGAATATAGTGTACTCGTACTAATGCTGATTGTTTGAGTGAAATTGACTTTGCCTCGTCCTCTAAATCGTGTAACTTTAATTATTTGTCAACAATGAAAAAAAATCAAATCTTGCAAAAAGATTCTCTCGAACAAAGATACGATGCGATGCCATAGAACAATGATCCATAAAATTTTAAATACGCATTTGACGTTATAAGTTTTACTGCAGTTTTACGTTTTGTCGAATTACGTATTGCTATATTTATGCTTGCCTGTTGCTCGCAAAACATCCTTCAGCGAATTAAAAAGCTAACCGCGTCGAAATATCTGTCCACATGTCCTTTTTTTATTTTTAAAGCTTAAACTTGTTCTCTGCATTAAAAAATGCAATAAAATAACACAGAGAGATCATTCTAGAATGTTCGGTGATGGAAAAGCGTTGGTGTTTTCAAATATTTACTTATCCAGCAATACATGTCATGTAATTATGGCACTTTCCTGTCATCGAGCATTGCCATAATTTTGCTTTGTTGAATATTAAATGTACACAACACACTGATAAAAAATTGGTGAGCGAGGATGATGATGATATGGCAAGGGTAAACGACAACAACTTTCCATTTCATTTTGATTTATGTATGTGTAAATATACCTAAATGAAATGCATGCATCCAGCAAAGGCTTTGGCTAATTCATAAAACTCTTTCATAAACTAAAAATATATTGTATAAAAAATTGTTTTTTTTTGTGTACAAACAAAGCTAACATGCAGCATCCTCGTGCTCTTTGTGATCTTTTTGTCACTATCGACATCTGGTCCAGGCTTCCCATTCTGTTATGGCAGTGCTTATATACTTTAATGTAAAACTATTATTTGGAGATTTGGCAAGATTAAGTAGAGGAGAGTGGTAGCCGTAAGCGGAGTGCAGCCAGAGTAAAAATGCAACAGGCAGTTAATGGTTTCCAGTTGAGTTGGCTTGCTTCCTTGGAAAGAATAGGATGGAAATGGAAGGATGTTTTTGTGGCATAAGCATATATATTAGCATAATAATATAGTTACAAATAACACTATATAGAAGATCACCGTAATAATACTGGTGTAGCATAATCTGCACTTGTGCTTGAAAACAAGCTGGATCATCATAATATGTTACATTTTCGTGAAGTCGAAGAAGTAGAAGAATAAAAATGTTTGAAGATAAGTAGTATGATAATATGAGTTGAGGAGCCAACACATGGCAGAAGAGTTTCCTTTTCTTAATATTTATCTTCTTTTGGTCTTCATCTTTATGTCGTGCAAGAGCAAGCAAAGAAGGCGAATTATCATTACACTTGTCCAGTGTCATTACTTTGGAGCCTAGAGTGAGGAGGATGTACACATGTATTCAGTTGAGATGAGGCTAAAAACTAGCATAGCTTTTGGAGCATAGGGTACTGACATTCATTCTGATGAAACCGGTTGGTTAAATTGGGAGGATGGTAAATGGAAATGTAGAGAGAGAGATGCTGAATCGACCAGATTTTGGGAGTTTTTTTTATGTTTGATGAAGCAAGACTTTTAGGCATCTAAGCTTATTTATTTGGGATGATAAATGCACATACTTACAGAATTTGTCTTTCTTAACGAACATGCGGAATTGGTTGGAGAAGATTTATTTTTGCTGGGGAGTTATCAAAGTTTTCTGATGAACGTTAAATTGAAGAATGGAAATGAGCTATTCAAAGTCTGGCCGCAACATAACATTTTTAGTAATGAATTTCAGTTTTTTTACAAAATTAAAAATGTCAAGGGCAAAGTTAGAGGTTATAAAGACAAGTTTTGGAAATGGTCAGGCGTTTTTAATGCCGAAGGACGAAGACCTGGAGAAATTAAATGTTTCTTGCTAAGTTGTTGTAGGTATGTTGTGGTTTTGAAGGTCAAGAGAATGAGAAGCGCTTTTTGCGTGATTATTAGTGATAAAAATAGAACTTTGGCGGTCTTGAAAAAAGATAGCGTCTTTTGGATCACGAATTCAACATCAGAAGCATTGGGCAGAAAAGGAAGAAAAAAGTAATGCTTTGAATGTATTTTTTAAAGTTGCGTAATTCATGGGTCATTCAAATTTTTGAATACGTTTTGTCCTATTTATTCAGATCGCAGGTTAACTTTGGCATCCACGAGATTTGAGGAAAATCATACACAATGACAACTATTTAAATTAATAAATCGAAGGTTCATCATTTAAGAATTTTAGTTTTATTATTCCATATTGCATCCCCATTTCCCATAATCAGGGTATTTCCCATACCAAATCCAGTTTCGTAAATATAATGCTTTTGTTCTTTATTCCTTTCTTACTAACTTTTTGTATCAAAAGACACAAAAGAATACTCTCACATTCTGTCTTCAGACAAATCTATCTCCAATCTCCAGCAAAAAAAAGTATGCATATGTAACTTGTCAATTTTAGTACCGTCATCCTCCAAATTATGTTAGCATTGTTAGCAACATGCCATACTTATACTATACATACATATATTTTGTTGCACAACACTGGCAATGTCCTATAATTAGCTTGTATTTCATCATTATCATCAAGAATATACTTCTTCGTCTAAATTTCATTGTTTCCTCTTTTCTTTTCATACTAAATACCCTATGGGCATTGATTTCCCATTTTTATCTTATTCTCCACACTGATGTTCCTTTTTTGTTTGCAAATCCATTGCTACGCAGTAGAGTTGAGCACCATCAACAACCCCGATGGTAGCAAGTATTGCGAAAATATGTATATTGCAAATCGCCACATTTTCTCCTTGAAATATATTACCATTTATTACATGCATACTCATTTTATTTTATTGAATTGTGTTTGCACATGGGGAAATTGAGCAAATAACATTTGCCATTTTATTGTGAAAATGGCAAGGACGGTTGTGTTTTTGTGCCGTTTTATCAGCTCAACAAAATCTCACCCTCTCAACCGATTGTATTCCCTGTGCATAGTTGTTTTTCTGTTGATTTGATTTCCCTTTTCTTGCGTTCTTTTCCCCTTTGCCCTATTCTGCACTCTAGAGGCGAGGCGTCAACAAAAAATAAAAGTATGAAGTAAAAGTGGAAAGATGGGCTTGGACTCATTATCAGATCAACAAACTAACAAAATTTGTACTAGAAAACGGTCTGCTGTTTTTTCGTCAAAAGTTTCTTCGTCAAAAGGTTTTTTCGTCAAAGCCGATTCATCAAAGTACTTTTCACAAAATTAGATAGGTCATTTCGTCAAAAATGTTTATGCAAATGATTTATACATACCCCCTGCTTTTCGACAGCAATGAAATATTTCTTTAAAATTTCTTCAATCGTCTTGCATCTTTCTTTCAGTCAACATGGTATCGTCTGCAGAAAACAGTGTTCGTTTTATTAACACTTTTAGAAAAAACAAAATGTTGGTTTTTGATAGCAGTATGTTTCATCGAGTGTCTTTTTATTCAACCTCGACTTATTTTAAATGCATTCGTATGGAAAAGAGTATCAGTCAGTTTGAAAGGTTTTAAATTGAGTGACTACATATACAATATACTATATAAAATACTATATATATTATGATTGAATGAATTGGTGATAATTTTTTAATTTTTGGATATCTAAGTTTTTTGACGAATAAACGTTTTGGCGAAAAAACCTATTTGATGTATAAACCTTTTGATGAAGCAACTTTTGATGTGGGAACCTCTTTGCGAAAATTTTTTGATGTATAAACCGAACACCCTAGAAAACAAATAAACCAAGTGCAAAACTACCAGAAGAACACTCCCGTTCTTTTCTGGTGGCTTCTCATTAATTTTGTCCATTGAAAGATATTGCTCTAACCGCCAGCACAAAAAGAAAAAGTTTTGCCATTAACTGTTATACTACATATACCACTGTTGCTCTGCTACTTTTTAGATTTTTGGAACAAGTGCTCAGTTTTTTGGGATTCTGATCCTAATGATAAATGTTGATGATGACCTTCTTAAGGTCCTTTGACTTTTGTCTTATATGTAACTGCTCCACTACAACTTTTCGCATACAAGCAAAAGCAAACAGCTTACAAGCCAATAAAACAAGTCTGCAAACACGTCCACAGTGTATTTTGGATGAGTGGCGTTTGTAGATTGGATTAGGCAAGTTTATTCCTTCACACTAACGATAATGATGATGATTTGCAAAGACATGACAGAATCTTGCGAAAGAGATTTATATAAAAAAAGCATGGACCATTTGCTTTTATATTAAACCACATTTACTTTGCTTTAAATGGTAGTCCAGAAGTGCTTTCATGCGAGTTAGAGGGGAACTTACATAAGTTTAATTAATGCAAAATGCAAATCGTGCAGTGCCATTCCATTGCTCACTGAGTCGCAATTCCAAAGTATGCACGGTGTCTGGTCTGGACCTGATATTTTGCATAATGGTATTTCATCTCGTATGTAAAAACATCTCTTGTGGTGTTCTTTGAATAATATATGCATTGCTTGTTGTAAAATACGGCGTAAAATCCCAAAACGAACAAAAGAAAGTGTGAACATCCACATCTCAGAACTGACTAAAGAGACATCACAGTATTTGAGAAAATTCCCCTGAGCAATTGAGCCTTTGAAATTTGAAATTACGTGAAATAAAACGTAACTTGTTTTTGTAGGATAAAAGAACAAAGGGTTTGAATGAGTTTTTTATGATCAAATACAAATAGCATCAAAGTTTATCTTGATCGTCCTTTTCGGTGGAAATTTAAAATGATCGTGTTACTTTCTGGTGGTGTGATGGCTTCTTTGAAGAATTATTGATTTTTGGTACAAAATGAAATTTTCGTCTTTAGTGGGCTTAGTTTAATTTATATTTGATCTTATGTTATATACCAGAAACAAAACCAAAACCAAACTAATGCAATATAATAAAGATTCCTTGTACTAAACACCATATTGCATGCAACACACAGCGATTGCATCAACGTTTTTGGAGATTTTTTTTTTCACGGGAAGCAGACTCAATTCGGATAATTATCTTGAAAATGAACAAAGCAAGCAAGTAAATCAACGATAATTCCCAATTTTAAGTGTGCAGTTGGCTATTCATTTTTTAATACCTGTTCTTCCATAAATATCAAGTGTAATTTTTACGCTTGGTTTAATAGAAAATTAAAAAGTAAAACAATAGTTCCCATGCATGAAGACATTTCAATCGTAATTGACAAGAATATAAAAAGGAAATTACTGTACGATAAATACGTACTATTGACTAACAAATTATTTTTATATCTTTGTATCAAAAATTCTAAAGCATAAAACATTACTTCACATACAACATAGTCTTCTGGATATTTATAATAATATGAGCTGGAATTAAAGGAAAATGATATTGCATTATCATCTTAACATAGCCTTGTTGGCTTATCGTTTCAAAAAAAAAATTAGTCCCTCTCCCTCAAATAATATTATCTAATTTAACCATACGTATGAATTCCATGAAATTAAAAACAGATCAAAAGCGAAAAGTAGGTTTTCCACATAGACGTTTGGAAAAGTTTGATTCGTATTCTTTTTCATCTTCCAACTTTGTTGGAAAGAATATATCCTCAAAAAGCTTAAAAAACAAATTAGTTCTAATACGTAATTTTATGTATGCCTATAAAGCAAAGCACTCCCCAGCCGCAGATAAAAAATATCCACTAAAAAAAACATGCATAGACGTGGTTATAAGCTTAAACTGCTTTTGTCTAAATTTAGTGGTAATGGTTATGCATTATGTGATTCCGTATGAAACTGCTACTTTAGATTATGTGGTTGATTGATTTGATTTTATGGAGAAAACATTGTGATGTGGTTATGAAAATCAGTCAACAGGAACACATTGAAAAGTTCTTTGAATGGGAAAGATTTAGCCGGAACTTTAGGAATGGATGATTAAACAAGGTGTGTGTGTAGATTATTTCGGCACAGTTTTAAAAGTTTCATTTTGAAAATCTGAGCTCAACTTCCACTCTTCATTATCGATTATTTCAAACTCTCAATGACAAGCTTTAACGTGTGCACCAGATCATATACAATTTCCATGAAAGGCAATATTGAAAGTGATACACTACCACCAGCTCAGTTCAAAGGAGAATGAAAGTATTAAAATTGGAATGGGGGCTTTCACATTTCATTTTGGGTTTCATTCCTCTGAAACTTTACCCCTAACTTTGAGTGAATGTGGGTTTTATAAGGATCCATCATAATAACCATCATCATAAGTTAAAATCATTCCATTCATTTGTTTTTTTCTCATGTTTTACATCCCCATTAATGTTTATACTCTCCTTCAGTTTTTTTTTAGATTTGCTACTGCTATATAAGTACAGTTGCACGTGCGTTGTTGTGGTGTGGAGGACCATTAACTTTTTAATAATATTCAAATGCACGTTTAATGTACACAATTGATGAGCAACTGATTGCTATACTAAATGGGATGATTTGTGATGTTTTTTTGTATGAGATTAACCGGTAATTTTCCATATGTATATTGTCGTTTATGTCCTGTCGCTGCTAAAGCTGAAAACATTAACCTTCGTACTTCGCACGTTACATTCATTTATTTACTTTAACTGTTTTACACAGCAGCGCGACGTGCTTGGTAATAGTTGGTTGTTATAAATATAAATAGCATATTGTAATGTTTATGATACAAACTAATTTTGAACAGAAAATTTGGAGTGGTGGAGGTGAGCTATAGGATGAGTACGTGTGTTCGTGTGCAAAAAATAGGAGGCTACGTGCAAACAGTCATATCTTCATAATATCATTTTAACAGATCTCATTTAACAGTATTTCCCAAAATTTACACTGCGATCATAATGTTTACTTTAAAACATTTAGAACTATTTGCATTTCAATAGCGAATGGAATTAAAAGGGCATTTATTTCCAATATTTGCCATGTCTTTCATTTTCCCCCATATTATGAGGTATGAAATGCAGTTGTTGTGGGTTTTTGATTGTTTTCACACTCATGTTGTTGATCTAAACGGTTTATTGTGATGATCACGTTGAGTGCACATGTGGCAATACAAAGATTTATGCAGCTGAGATTTTTATGGCAAATATTTATCAATGAGTAAATTACTTTATGATTAATTTTGACTATAATCCCAGTTCGTTTACCCTGCCATTCAATGCATGAAGTTTAATCAAATTATAAGTTTTTGATGATCTATACAAAAGAGTTTATAATGTTAGTTATGCGGTTGCTCATTTCTCTTTTTAATGTTCCTTCCGTGAAAAATTTCTACTGAAATGTTATATTATCGATTGAAAATATCTACATGATTTCTTACAATACATACAGGAAGTAATACCATTCATTAAAAATCCAATTCAAGTAACCTAAGACCGTGTGCAGTGATACAGTTGATGAGATTGCATATATGACTGCTTCCCCTAATCGATTCACAAACCAAAAATATTTGACAATCTCTTCTCAGCAAACATATCCTTAATATTTTAAACCGGATGTAATGAAGTTACATATA